>NW_022046040.1:12971-120797 GCF_001654015.2 Drosophila navojoa | reverse complement strand
AATAAATAAATAAATAATAGTAATAATAAAAATAAAATAAAATAAAAAATAAAGTTGAAGATAATAATAATAATAAATAAAATAAAAAATAAATAGTAATAAAAATAAAACAATATAAGTAAAAAAAAAAAGTAAAAAAAATAATTAAATATAAACAAAAAATAAACATAACAATAATAATAAAATAAAATTAATTAAAAAAAATAATAACATAAAATAAATAATAAATAAATAAATAATAGTAATAATAAAAATAAAATAAAATAAAAAATAAAGTTAAAAGATAATAATAATAATACATAAAAAAAAAAAAAAAGATAAAAAGATAATCTTAATAAAAACTAAATAATATTAAAATAAAATTAAAAATAAAAAATAAAATAATAAAAACAATAATAATATATTATTATAGTAAGAATGAGCTATTCTCATACATATGTGAATATTATACAACACAGGGTATTCCCGGGGACAAAATTCTCTTTGCTGCCAGCTTCGATTGTGAATTCGCTTTGCATGGCATACGAATTCGAGGCTGACAGAGCCATCATCAAGTCATCAACTGTGGCGGCGGCGTCGACGTCGACGGCTGCCAGGCCAAATAATGTTATGTGGCTTTATTTGAATTCAATAATAATATAAAATCAATCATTTATATGATAACTGATTTATGCACGCTTCCGCTTTGAATGTGCGTTCGTGATTTAACGCACGTAATTCCCTTATTTTGACTTAATGGCGCAAAATTTGATTTTATTCAATGCCCCCCGCGACCCAACGCCAAATTGCTTATTAAAAAAGTTAAATGCGCTAGCTTTTTGCAGCATGAAAACGAGGCGCTGTAATTGAGTCTGTCTCGCTCTCTCTTTTTATCTATCTCCCTCTGCCTGGGTGTGCACATGTGCATGCAAATCAGCGCAAAACTTTGGCCAACCCGTCGTATGCGTAATGTCTGTACAAATGCCTCATTAGATTGCATAATGGCTGCTGCATTCACTCACTCACTCTTTCACTCTCTCTCACTCATTCTCTCTCCCACTCACTGCGGCAACAGTTGGCCGAGCTGAAACTTTATATGCTGACTGAAATTCGCACTGCAAGCATCTTCGTTTGAATTAATTAGCGTTAATCACAAAACATTTCTCATATTGCCTCGCATTGTGCGCAAACATTCGAGCTAATAACTTTGCCAATTTTCACATTACACAAAATCATTTCAATTACTTTTCATGCAGCCGCCAGGCATTTCCATCGAAATGCTGTAGCCCTGTTGCCCTCTAAGCTCAACTTTACGGCCCCAGAGCTGAAAATCTTGATAAATTGCCAGTCAAGTCTCAGATCTGAATAGGTTTAGCTTTGTGTTTGGATAGTATAAATATAATTAATTGATGAGCTGCTAGCTGCTGACCAGATAGGAGTGATACTATTTGTAATAATTATGCTGAGATTGTTTAAATATTAAATAAAAACTGTTATTTAAGAAGAAGTTTAGCTAAAAATGTTTACTGTGAATTTTTTTATTGCAAATATAATAAATAAATAAATGCAAATATGAAATATAAATAGGTATATTGGTTTTGTGCCAGCTCTATCTAACTACTCTGGAAGTATTAAGTGTCTAGACTTACCCCAAATGCATTTCCATTTTCACATATTTTTTATATATCCTCAACCCTTTTGTCAGAGCAGAAAAACTTCCACATTAATGCATATGCTTCTAGCTTCTCTGCTTGCTTAGCTAACCATTCTCAAAACCAATCAGCATATATCGCATGCCAAATATATATATATATGCGACACAGACAACAGCTGTTGATACACTTAATGGCATTCAAAAGCAAATAAAGTTGAGCCAGCAGCAGCAGCAGCAGCAGAGAGATACTCAGGAGTTGCGACTGTTTGCATGGCAGAAATATGATGTAATAATCAAATGTTGACACTTGAAAGACATCTGGGAAATGCTGCCAGATATGTATGTAGGCTTAGGTGTTTGCTCGACAAATTCATTTCATAATTTACTTCACAAATTAACACGTATACGCCACGTTGTAGCAAATGAATTTGAACTTTTCAGCTGACTCGGCGAATGTACATAAATTAGCGCATCTGCAGCTGACAGAGACTCCTTGAGCCCCTCCTGACTCCCACACCCCACCTCAGTGACTAATGAAATTTCAGCGAACAGGCGACTTGACTCAGTTGGCCAACTGCAAAATCATTTGACAAGCCTTCAACTGATTAATGTGAGCATCTGTCTCGCTCGCTCTCTCTCTCTCTTTCTATCTTTTTACTTGCCCAGCTGAATGGAAAACAAGTTGTAAGTCGATCAAACACGGCTCCATTCACGTTGGCATACAATGTCAACGCAACAAAAAAGACAGCCACAATGTGGCCTAAATCACTTGGCTCGCTCCAGCTGCAATGGGCTGGCAACGAACGTGCAATCAGTCAACGGCTGCAACTGAGGTATTTTGTCAAGCGGAGTAAGCCCTGACCCATGTGGAAAGTGTGATGCTTCAAAGCAAATCTTATAAATAAGCCGGAGCTGGCAAATGCTGCCAAAATTGTGCACCAACAACAAGAGCAACAAACAGGGCTAAATGCGAGCACCAGGACTCTGGGGTATGATCGACTGTTGGATGTGCAGTGAAGCGATGAGAGAATATATGTGAAAAGTGGAAAATCTACTCATTTCTGTTGCCTGTTCTATCTCACCTTTCCTCTCTGTTACATGCAGTCCATTATACCCTCTTTCTGCACTCGCACAGGGTATCGAAACATAGCAGCTGAAATCCGTGCGCAGCAAATTTGCATTTGAAATGCGCACACACCATGCACACACACAAAGGCACGCGCACACACACGCTCGCACACGTATTCACATGGACTGTCAACACAGGCTTAAGAACAAAGCCACAGAGCGCCACCAGTTTTAACTTTGCATGTGTGTGTGTGTGTGTGTCAGTAAGTGAGCGAGTGTGTATGTGTGTGCGTGTGTGAATGTGTGTGTAAGTGCGCATGAAATGCATCGAGCGGCTTGTGACCGAATATAGCTTGAATAAATGGTCGGACTTTACAGTTTCGTGCATTAACACGCACGCATTGAGTTACCCTCCACACTCACACACCCACAGCTACACCCACACCCATACACACACAGAGGGAAATATTCATAGAAGCGAATTCGTATTCGTTGCGTAGACAAAACGCACAGTGAATACGGAATTGATAACCCTTTGCCTCTCTACTCTCGAATCCGAAATTCTCATCTTGTTCTATTCCATTGTATTAGGTAGCTTGACGCTCAAAGCTCCCATGTATGCATATCCTCTACAATATCAAATCAACTTCTCTGCCTACGAATTATATACGGCCAGCATTTGCAATAGACTTAATGGGCTGTAAGCCTTTGTATGCATATAATACATTGGCCAACATATATTTTTGAGTCTCAGTTAGATTTATACACTGCTTTTTAACTGGGCAGGAAATTTATAAGGAAATGAAATGTAATTTGATCTTCTAGATAAAATTATTAACATTTTGAATGAATTAAAATAAAATAAAAACAGCTGAATTTAAATATATATATATTTTTTTTCTAATTAATAATTAACTATTCAAGCGGATTGAGACTCGGATTTTAATTTGTCATTTAAACATTTACACAATTTAAAATGTACAATTAATGTAAGCCTTAACTGTCCACTGAATAAAACACTCATTCTCCCGCTCTCGCTGTGAGCACGAGTCACCACAGGCTCTCTTCCTTTCTTTTAGTTCTGTTGAGCGCCTTTACCTCAACTTTTCGTTTGAGCTCTTTTAATAAACATCGCTTCGTGAGCGACACATTGAGACTCACTAAGTGCGCAAGCAACTCAGCAGGCAATGCAAACAGTCTTTACATTACACACACATGGACTCACTCGATTGACGTAAGCTATTGTACTAATACATGCACAAATGGCTTTTTGCTTCATTTCACTCAAGCAAACGTTCGGCAAACAGCAAGAGCGAATCGAAACAACAACAAAAACGATTGCGAGCCGATCGCGAACGAGCTCGTTAAAGAAACGATGCACACGATTGAGTGTGTCTTTTAACAGTGAGCGATGCAAGCACACGACTGAGCGAGAGAGCTGTTTAACAGCGCTGCAATCGGTTGCTCTCCACGATTAAGTGACAGTCTGTGTCTTTTAACAGTGGCTGTTCTCTGAGTGCTTTCACAAAGTGTGAGTGAAAGAGAGGCGCCACAACTGAGAGCTATGATATAAATAATTCTACATTATACATTAAATTTGTGTTATATTACATTTATCTTTTATATTTGCTTATTAATTTTCTATCTATATATATATATTGAAAGAGCATATCGTAGTCGCCTATACATTCAATTTTGGCATTTTAATCAAGTTGCATGGCTTTTTTCCGTCTCGCTGTTTTTTGGCCATTTTGTGGACACAATAACACAGACACGGACCGTGTCGTGGTCGTCGCCCGCTCGACATTCTGTTTCGTTTGTTTCGCTGTCAGGCTGGGCCAAATCCTTTGCCAAGTTGGTGTTATAAGTTTGGGGCGTGGATTATGCAAGCAACGTGCGCTGCTTGACAACTGCAGGCAGCGACGCCAGCAGAGGCAGTGGCAGTGGCAGTGGCAGTGGCAGAGGCAGCGCCTAATGATATGCAATAGTTTTGTACGCTCACCAAATGCCACTAATGGAAGTAACTTGAGTGTGAATTCAAAAGCGGATTGTGGCTCTCTAATCCGGCAACTAAATTATTTATTCGTCGCTTGTCTTTGGCAATGTTCGGGTATGTTGGGCTCGTTATTTTCTTGTCCCCGATATACTGGAATATTGATGATGACTGCACAGCCAGACTGTCAGACTGTCGGACTGTCGGACGTGTGAGACGTGTCAGACTGTCAGACTGCATCCAGCTCGTATATTTCGTTTCGTTGTTCGTTTATTTAAATTGCAAAGTCCGCTTTGCGCTGCTTTTAGCCAAACGACTTTATTGCCATTTTCGCTTATTCGCATTTTAAAACAATTACGCGGTTTCGCATTTGACACTGGAATCTGTGGCACTTGCCATTGCTGCTCTGACTCCATTTGCAGTTGCTGCTGCTGTTGTTGTTGTTATTGGGGCTGCTGTTGCTGCTCTTGTTGTTGTTGTTGTTGCTGTAACGGGTTCTGTTTCGGTTACGCTTACACAGTGCCTGGTTGGCCGTTACTGCTCCGATTGCGTCCAACTTAACAATACGTGGAATTAAGCGAATTTCCTCTTTTCATTACTTGGAAATTGAATTGGGTTTTTGGCAAGCACATTGTGTGCCCAATCCACCCATTGTCTCTATCTATCCATCTATCCCTTTTTCATTCGCATTTTCATTTTCATTCTCGCACTCTCTCTCTCTCTCTCTCTACTCTTTCTCTCTCCTCTTTCTCGGTTTATAGTGCTGCAAAATTTCCCTTATTTTTTAAAAACATAAAGAATTGGATTAAAGTGAAATTTTTAATTATAATTCAAGAAAAAATTTAAAAAAAAAATAATAAAAATATAAAATTTGTATTATATTAAAATGTAATATAATTTTGTTTAAATAAAAAATAAAAAATATATATATTAAAAAATCATAAAGTTCTAATATTAAAATATTATGTTATATTATATTATATATATAAATTAATATTCAGTTTATAGATTAATATGAAAACTTACGAATAATTAAGAAAAAAATACAAATAGTAAATAAAATTCAAAATATAAAATATATATAATTATATAAAATGATTAATTAATTATTAAATATATAAATTTGTTTCAAAATATTCAAACAAAATTAATAAAATAAAACAATTTTTTTTTTAAATTATATAATAATATTAAAAAGGTTTAATTAAAAGTAATATTATAAAATTTAGGAAATAATATTCAAATTGAGCAATAACATTAAAATTGGATAAGTATTAAAATGACAAAAATAAACTTGTACGTGTATTCTTTATTATATAAATATATACTTATTTACATCAATTTATTAATCATATTCATTTAAAAAGTATTCTACGCCACTTAAACAAAACTAACCTGAAGCATGTAGTTCTTCTGGTCTACATATCATTCCCATAAGCTTAGACTTCATATTTAAGCCTGTCTCATTTGAATATCTTTCAATCTGGCCGGAACGAACTAATAACATGTCCAACGGCCACCATGCAAAATTGCTGTAGTAAATCTAATACACCAGAGACTATTGGACTTAATGCCTTTGCAGTTTTCGGTTATATTTCATGGGGTGATTTGTGGACTTAGCATAAATACAGTATCGCCGAGACGAGCACGATAAATCACTGAGCGCAGAGCTCGGGCATATGACATTCTAAGCAGGGCCGAGTCTAATAAAAGACCGTGAGACGTAGAGAATATCGCCATTCGCCTGCCACAGTGAGAGAGAAAGTCTTTAACGCAAATAAGTGCTCGTGTTCGGTTATGCAGCTTCATTCTCAAGCATTTCTCAATGTCAGTCGCCGCGCGACGAGCGGAGCTGACAAAGGCATCAACGTGCTTGTGATTTATCGCGAGCGACGAGAACGCACTGAAAAGCCAGACGAGCCACACAGAGACTGATGAAAACTGAAAAACAAACGACAGAAAAAAAAAGTCACGCGGAATCATCCAATTATCCTGTAAAGTTTCATTATGTCAGCGCGTTGTTTTTGGGCTGAGCCGGAAGTGTCGCCATATTGGCAACTGCTCTCTCACTCTCTCCCTCTCTGTCTCTCTCTCACTCTGTCTTTCTTTTTGCATTTCGTATCATTTTGATGCGAGTCGTTGTGGTCCAGCATCTCAGCTCAGCTGATAAATTGTCAGCGCGGCGTCGCTTTCGCATGTTTTGACTTGATTATGGCGTAACAAATTGTCGCCATTTTGCATATTTGCACATGGGGAAACGGAAGCACCGGAAACGACACAGCAGAGCGCAGCAACCGCAAATGCAGTGCTAACGACCAAAACGCCCAGCGCCGCCAACCCAAAGCCAAATGGACAATCAGAGCTAACTCTGCGAGCTGAGCTGAGCACTCTCCCTCTCTCTCTTTCACTCTCTCTCTTTTGGTCAGTTAAAAAAAAAAAACAAATAAAAGGGCTTAAGCTTAAGGGCTTACGTTTTGGTAGTCTTTAAATATTTTTGAGAATTTTAAAGAATTTATTTTTTAAGTGAATGTTAAGTTTTTTAATTTATGATTTTATTTTATTATTTGTTAATTTATTCATTTATTAAATTTTATTTTATTTTACTTTACAATAAATAAAATTAGTTAATTTCAAGTATTTTTCTTAGCAATTCATTACTTGCCTATACAATTTATTTATATTCAGTACCTATATGTTCTATTCAGTTGTTGGTTTTTTTATATACATATATAAATAAGAGTTTTTAGCTGAATTCAAAAGGTTTTCATTATTCTCGCTGCCAATTTGAATATGATCAAAGCAAATGCCTAAGGCTAATCCTGTTGAAACTCAAATTTACATTTCATTGAGTTTATTGCTTCTTGGCAATGCTTCGACATTGATTATTCATTATTTCATTCAGTATTTAAATTGTTATTTATGATGAATACAAATTTATTGTCTTTAAATCAATATGCAACAATCAGCTAATCAATAAAACTGGGCTGCAAAATAATAATACAAAATATGTAAAAAGTAAAAATTAATGATAAAAAGGCTGTTAAAATAACTTTAATAAAAAAAAATATTCCGTAAAATAAAAAACTAAGAAAAATTGAAAGCTATAATAATAATATTTGTTATATTACTCATTTTTTATTTTTAATATAAATAAATATAAATTTAAAATATTTCGTAATTAAATTTTATTTAAATATACATTTGTATTTAAATATACTTTTTAAAATAAATTCAAAAAATATATATATTAAATAAAAAAAAAAAAAATAATAATATAAAGCAATAATAATATTTTTTCTTACATTATTTATTTCTTATTTTTAATATAACTAAAAATAAATGTAAAAATATATTTATTTATATATGTCATAACTAAATTTTCGGTATATGTATAAAGTATATAATAAATAAAATAAAAAAGTAAAAAGAAAAGGCAATAATAACAAAATTTGTTATTATATTATTTAATTCATATTTTTAATATAACTAAAAAAAAAGTTAAAAATGTATTTAATAATATATTTCTTTCATAATTAAATTTTACAATCTAATAGAAATGTAAACAGGAAATTCAATCTATCCATTTGCAGCTTCGCAATGGACCTGAAGACTGGCTCATTGCTCGTGGCGCCGGCTGTGAAGAACTCGAGCTGCTCGCATCCGCGCTACTCCGGCCACAACTTCATCGTGCACATTGGCATCGCGGAGACGATTGAGGCTGTGCTGATATTGGTGCTGACTCTGGGCGTGATCGGGGCCAACTGCCTGGTCATCTTTGTCATTAACAATCGCCGCTATGCTGCCTACATACATCAACAGGTGAGTCGGTTGGCGTCAAAGCGAGCGTTGCGTTGCAATAACGGTTAACTGTATCTGTGTCTCTGTGTTGCTTTTAGCCACGTTATCTGCTCACATCGCTGGCCCTGAATGACCTGACAATTGGGCTGCTAATTACGCCGTTTGGCCTGATGCCCGCTTTGTTTCATTGTTGGCCCTACGGCGAGATCTTCTGCCAGATACAGGTGAGTCGAGGCAATTAACTTCTGTTATCATGGCTCAATTGTAAACATGTAATACCATTCAGTTCCATTGTTCGGGCCGTGGCAGCTAATGTGCAATTAATGCATTATTGTGCTCGTAGGCCGGATAATGTGTCGGGCTTTGCACTTAAGCCTTATGCATTACCGTTTATTATTCACCTGGTTTAATTGCCGTGAGCAGCGAAAGGTGTTGACGGTTCTGAGGGTTTATGTTTAAAAATAAATTAATTGATTGTATAATGGTACTGAGTACCTAGTTAACTTGGTTTAATTAATAATGATCAATTGACCAATAATGCCATTCGATAATGCTAAATTATCTTAACTGAGCTCCGTTGAACTAGCTCAATATTCCAATCAGAATAGTTGCTCCAAACTAGTTCCAGCTGAACTGCAGCAACTATTTGATATGCTATAATATTCCTATATAAGGCCATGATTGTAACTTCAATATAAAATCAAATTCAAAATAATATCTTGAATCTATTTTGACTTCAGCCAATTTCTTTTTATATCACAATATAACACTCTTCGTCTTGAATAAACTACAAAACTTTCAAACTAAAGTTAACGGTTTATTACTCAAGCTATCAAAAGACAAAGTCTTGAAGAATCTGTTTATGAAATGCGTCAATCAAAATCCACTCCTTGCCAAACAAAAAATCGATATCAAATTTAAATATAGATTTCGTTTACTGAAGTCTTGAAACATATTGTTCGGCAAGCAAGACGAAATATTAATATATCTTTAAAATAAAATAACAAATATGCATGCCACATACACACATGTATGTACATACCTCTCCCACTCTATCGCTCTCATTCTGTCTCTCTCGTTTCCTTTCTCGCTCGCCAGGCACTGCTGCGTGGCGCCTTATCGCAGCAAAGCGCCGTTATACTCGTCTGCATGGCCGTGGACAGATACATGTGTGCCCTGCATCCGCGCCGTTATTATCAGCACTCCAGCAAGAAGGTAAGTGTAAGGGAGGGGCAGCCTATCAGGGGAGGAGAAGGTGGTGGGCAATTGGGGCAAAGCGATTCTGTTGCATAATTTCAACGCTGGGCGTAGAGGAAAGTGTAAGGCGCGCTAATGCGCGGCAAGGCAGATAAGGCACGTTGTCAGCTGCGATAAGCTGTGTGGTAAAAGTTAAGATAAGAATTTATCACAAAGGACAACGGCAATAAACAAAGCGTATGGGGAAGGACCGACAGAATCACGCACCAATAATATAGACCAAGCAGACAACAACAACAGCAGCAGCAGCAACAGCAACAACAACAACAGCAGCAGCAGCAGCAGCAACAGCAACAGCAATAACGACAGCAACAACAACAAAATCATCTATGAGCCAATTACGCAGAGATAAATAGGGATAATGAGCTTTAAGCTCTTTGGCAGTCATTAAAACAAAGCGCCAACAGATGAAGAATGAAAAAGCAAAGCAAGCAGAAATAAAACACAGCATAAACAGTCGAAAAGTGTATAAAATAAGCATAAAAAACGCCAGCTTTTTTTGCCTCCTCTTTTCGGGTTTTCTTTTCTTTCTTTTTTTTTTTTTGTCCTCTTTCTGTTTTTGTTTGACTTTGACTAAATACGCAGACCACAGCAGAGACCTGAGCCCTTGGGAGAACGGACAAGGCACGAGAGCAGGCAAATGAAGCGGCGCCAGCCAAGGCAACCGCAGGAGGAAGGGAGAAGGGTATAGCAAACGAACAACGGCTGTCCGTTAGACTCGCACTCGTCCTCTCACGGTCTCCCGCTCTCATACTAGATCTCTCTCGTGCTGGCACACACACTCACACACACACACACACACACGCACATCATAATTTATGAGCCAACAGCAAACATTTACGCAAGAGCGTAAGAAAAAGAGAAGAACAAAAAAAAGGAAAAGAGCGAAGGGCGAAGGGCGAAGAGAAATGTATCTGCGGAAGCGAAAAGAAATAATTTTTGGGCTTGGACAGCGAAACGTCGCGTCGCGTATCATTTACAAAACGGACGAAAAGTCCGTCCGGTTGACCCGGGCAACGGTGCTTTTATGATTTGTGCTTAAATATGCAAATGTGAATTAACATAACGACCGTGAAGCGTTTGAAATTTAAGCTCTACAAATATTTCACAATCCCTAGATAAGCCTAAATGAGAGGCTAACAGGTGAAACAAGTGATTACGAGATGAGCTTTACGACAAAAGAAAACGTATTTAATTTATACATACATATATTATATTATATTAAATTACATTTGCCCATCCTTCTATTGCAGTTATGTTGACAGACATTTTTATTAGGTTGAGCTCTTGGCAGCCTGGCAATAACTGTTCCACAAGTCCCTCATATTTTTTTTCCTATACAGCTGACCATAATTCTCCCGAAAGTCTTGTACTTTTCTTATACAACTTATGTTCAACTGTCAATCGTAATCCGCTTTGCGCTTACGTGAGCTTTCGCTGCAGCAGCCGTTGCATTTTGCTGCAAGGTGGCAACGCTAGTCAAAAACTTTTTCTTATTCGATTTATCAACTTGGGATTCTTATTGGAAATGTTCGCTTTGACAGCAACAAGCGAAAACTTTGCCTTGAGTAAGGATGTCTCTCTCTCTCTCTCTCTCTCTCACTCTTCCTCTCTCTTGATATTTATAAAAAGTATTTTTATTTCAAATTATTACTAATATATTCACTTAATTATTGAACGGCCAAGCTAATATTTATATTAAGTTCGAGTTCCGTTTAAAGTGTGGAAATTCTTGTGGGAAAGCCAGGAAATGCGAGGGCATGCACGCAACCAAATTTTTATGCACATGCGAATTTCGAAATGTAAAAGTTAATGGTAAAAAACATGGGGAAAACAAAAAAATATTAGTTGAAAATATTTGCATAAAATTGCGTTTCATTCTTTTGCCTTCTGGCTTTTGCCTTCTGTATTTTGCCTTTGCTTTCCTTTATTTTTATTTTTTTTTTTTTTGTACTTTCGAGGCTGCAATACTTGGCTGCATGTTGGCTGAAATTGGCGCACAGCCACGCCCACTTTTTGTAATAAAGTGTGCAATGTCGAAAATTAATAAATGGAAGCTGACGCTGCCAGCCCAAGCCCAAGCTGAAGCCGAAGCTGAAGCTGAAGCGACTGACACTCCAGCTACGCAATTTGTTGGCTCCACAACTCACTCATGCTGCTTCTCACTCTATCTGTCTGTCTCCCTTTCTCACCCTCTCTCTCTCTCTCTATCTCTCTCTCTGTTTAGCTTCAAGTTTTTGAGCTTTAGTCTCGGTTTTTATTGGCACTGCCCATAAATTGCAGCGCGAAATTTATGTTCCTTAATTTATGATAACTGAAAAGTTTTCTCTTCAACAAAATATTATTAAATCATATTTTTCTCCCTCTTCAGATTTTCTTTTATTATATTTTTAAAAGCGACTGACCCAATTTTGATTATATTGAAATAATGAAAAACTGAATAGAATTAAAAATGATTTAAATTTTTCCAATTTTATTCATAAGCTGGATAATTTTCTATGAGCTGCCCAGACATAAGTTATGTATACATATATATTAAATTAAAATATATAATATAAAATAAAATATATTAAAATAATATACCTCAACTTTACCACTTGCTATACTTTAATTTGTATATTCTCCTTCTTCTACTCATTTATTTTGTATTTTCTCTCTATTTTTAATTTTTTATATTCTCCCTCTCTTATTCATTTAATTTTAAATTAATTCATAATAAGTACGCGGGTTATTAACCTTCAGAGTGATGTCTAAAATGGATCTGTGTGAACTAAAACTATCTGCTATACAAGCAGAGCCATGTTTGCTAATGACCTTAAAAAGTGTTTTATGCCAAAGGATTTTTGCCTTGAAACATTGCCTTTAGCAAACAACATCAAACGAACGTAACTGCAGAATAAGAGAAAGAGAAAGAGAGAGGGAGAGTGAGTGTGAAAGAGATGGTCATACTTTCAACAAATAAATATTTTCTCAAAAAAAAAATAAAAATGAAAGGGCAACTGCAAATGGAATTAAAAACTTTTGATTACGTTGAAAACATTGGGCAGAGGCCAACCACAAAACGAGAAACATTTGCCGACTCTATCATAACTGACTAACTGACTGACAAACTGACAGACTGGCAAACTGACAAACTGACAGCTGAACTGGCAGCTGAAATGGCAACATTTCACAGCACTTGAAGTCACTTGCAACAATCAGACAATTGCTCAACTTTGGCCTTGCTTTATTTGCAACTTCTTTTATTGTTTATTTAATTTACAATATTATTACTGTTACTTGCTACGTTCAGCTGCTGGCGATTGGCCAGTGCAGCAGCTGAAATCATTCATACAAAAAAATATGCAAATCGATGCGAAATAAATAAATACGCAGCCCAGAGCGGAAGTTATTATTTTCATATTAGCCAAATGATGTATGCGAAACTAATTTGACGTATGAAAGATATGGCAAAAAAATTAAATTAACTTGAAAATAATAAAATATATTGACAGAAAATAAATAAAATGTGTTGCCAAAAATTAAATAAATTTATAAATAATAAAATATATTGACAGAGCACAAATGAAATATATATAAAACCATTAATCATAAAATATATTGCCAGAAAATAAATAAAATAAATAAAACTATTCATAATAAAATATATTTCAAAAAATTAAATAAACTTAAAAATAATTAAATTTATTGACAGAAAATAAATAAAATGTATTGCCAAAAATAAAATAAATTTATAAATAATAAAATATATCGACAGAGGAGATTTATTGCCAGAAAATTAATAAAACTATTCATAATAAAAAGTATTGCAAAAAATTAAAAAAAAAAACTTTAAAAAAATAAAATATATTGATAGCAGACAAATAAAATATATAAAACTATAAATAATAAACTATATTGACAGCAAATAAATAAAACTATTCATAATAAAATATAATGCAAAAAGTATAAATAATAAAATATATTGACAGAAAATAAAAAATAAAAAAGAAATAAAGAAAGAAATATTCATGTTAAAATATATCGCTAAAAAATAAATTGATTAAATAAAACTATTCATAATAAAATATATTGAAAAATAAAATAAAATAAAATAAAATAAAATTATAAATAATATACTTAAACAAAATAAATATATTATGTAAGAAATCACTAAAGAAATTTATAGTAGATAAACATATTCAATTTATTTTGATTAATATTCATTAAACTTATAATATCCAATAATAAGGAATTGATTCTCACTAATGAGATTGTTCTGCGCTACAAAAAAAAAATAAAATTTGTCTACTTGCCAAGTTTATGTTTCACTCTATCAAATGCCTAAATGGATGTGAGCTGCCCAGCTTAGAGCACATAGAAGATTGACTTTTGATGGGTAATTAGGATTAGGGCGGAACGTGCAGCTGCAACGTGGCGCAGCAGAATGACTTCAAATCAGAGCACATAATGCCACGCAAGCCATAAATCACGCAAACAGCTGGATACAGAGAGCGAGAGAGTGTGGGAGTGAGAGAGATAGTCGACTCTGAGTATGTGGCAATGTCCAGGGCCAACATAGTGGTTGGGTCACGGTGGGATGCCATTGTGAATGGCAAATTAAACCTAGCTCTAAGCACAACAACTAAACAACTGTTAAATATCTCTATATATGTATCTATATGTATCTCATGCATGTGTGTGTGCGTGTGTGTATTTCGCAGGGCTGTGTGGCCATACTGAGCTTAACGTGGATCATCAGCCTGACGGTGTTTGGGTTTCTGGTGCTACCCAAAGGTGAGTGCTGCCCATCGAATTCAGCTGCTCATTTGACGTCTCTCTCTCTCTCTCTCTCTCCCTCTCTCTCTTTATATATTTACATATATTTATGCATATAGGCTACTATTTCAACAACACGGGTCTGATGGCCTGCGAGCCGTTCTACAGCAAGCCCTCGTATCGGATTCTGTCCACATGCGCCCTGTACTTCCCCACCACGATGGTGCTGATGTACTGCTACGGCTCCAGCTTCCATATGAGTCGCTTTCGGCTAAACGACCCCACAATGCCGCTCACTGCAGCCGCACATCATCCGCATCCCCACCATCCGCCCCAGCAGCAAATGCAGCAGCATCAGCATCAACACCAGCATCAACACCAGCATCAGCATCAGCATCAGCAGTCCGCCCACTTATTCGGGCATGGCAGCCATGGACACTCGCATCATCCACATCATCATCGAGCGCCGGTTATGAACCATTTAAGCATGGCCATGAGCATGGGCCTGGTCGGAATGCCAAGCATGACAAACAAGATTACCAAAAAGGTGAGTCCATTCCATTTGACCAGTTCACCTCCAGTTAAGTGCAATGGAATTTTAATTTACTCTTGGCCAGACACACTCAAATATATGTATGTAGATATATGAATAATTATTCGAGTGATCAAAATTGACAGTAAAAATTCTATTCAAGCCTTTCTATTTCATTATTTAATGTTTTCATTTTTACAAATCAATTATTTTGTATGCAACCTCTACAAGTATTTAATATTTAAATAATATTAATAATAATAAGTTTTTAAATATTTTAAATATTTAAAATATTTTAAATATTTTTAATATTAAAATAATTTAATATTTAAATTTATATTTTATTTCATACTTTTCTTAACTTTTTTTTTTAAATTTGTGCAATATTTAAAATTAACAATATTTTTTAAATAAATTATAAATATATATAAACTAAGTATATTTCACAAAATTTTTATTTTAATAATTAAACAAACTGTTTAATATTAAAGTAATTTAATATTTAAATTTATATTTTATTTCATACTTTTTTTAACTTTTGTTTTAAATTTGTACAATATTTAAAATGAACAACATTTTTTAAATAAATTATAAATATATATAAACTAAGTATATTTCATAAAATTTTTATTTTAATAATTAAACAAACTGATTTTTGTTTTTTTTTTTTTAATTTAAATTAAAAAATATGAGAAAAAATGTTGAGAAAATCAAATAAAAACAAAGAATAATTCTTTGATTAAATATGTATAAAAATACATTAAGAAAAAATACATGAACAAAATTGCCTAAGATATTTATTATTTTTTTTTTTTTTTTAATTTTATTTTATTTATTTTTTATTTATTTAATTATTTTTTTGACATCATATCCATAATTAAATTTATTTCCAAATGCACATTTTAAACCGGCTTGATAAACGCTTAAAACGCAACTAAATTGAATCATTTTATATATAACACATTTTCAACCAATTTAATTACACGAAATATAAATTTCCATCCGCTGCATATGCCACATGCCCCCTCTATAAGCCCACAATGTGGTCTACCTCGGCGACTAGTTTACATTTTGTGCGGCGCCTGTAATTAGATTGCTAAACGATGGCCATTTGTTGCAGATTGTGCCGATACAGGAGAAGAACTCGAGCGGCAACACGTCCCGTTCGATGGCGGCCATTTCGCTGGGCTTCATTGTTATGGTCACGCCGTGGACCATACAGGAGATTGTCACCGCCTGCACCGGCTCCAAGGCAAGTACATGCACACATACATACACAAGCACATGCAAACGCAGCCCACGGGTCGCATACGTAATGTACTTAAGTGCTTACGCTACGAGACAATCGGCCACAGCGCCAACACAATACATATTAATATTGAAAATGGGAAATACATGCTTAAGGGTTTCGTGAAAATATGTGTAAGAGAGACAGAGAGAGAGAGAGAGAGGGAGGCGTGACGGAGCATATGAGACATATATGTTCATGATCAGGGCGAAGAGCTGAGTCCATATAGCCGCCATTTTCGTCTATTCGTTCGTATTAAGGCAGAGATCTCGTGAACTATAAATGATAGAGCCTTGAAATTTAACCAGCTTGTACACATATCATGCGCAATGTAAGCTAATTATATTCTTTCGATAACACATCACATTTCCATTATATCGAAAATAATCGTTAGTTTTACTTCGTTTTTTAATCGTAATTTAAATACTGTTAGAGCTTTTCATATTTAATGTGTGGATTGATTTAAAAAACACAAATATTTTATAGCTTATATATTTTCAATAAGGTGTGTATTTATGCAAGCCAGGAATTGCTGGGTCCAGCGCATCTCCCAGTCGAGCAGTGCCGACTAGAGTACTCTAGCTTGTTATTATTTGCTCTGTATTTATCTTCTGGTCGTGCGACTCCTGCTGACTCTTTCTTGTACTTCCTTGCAGCTGCCACCGTTTCTGGACTTTGTCGTCACCTGGACATCGCTGAGCAACAGTCTGTGGAATCCCTTCATGTACTGGCTGTTGAATTCCGATTTTCGTCGCCTCAGCCGACAATTGATGCCAAGCAAAGTAAGTTTTTTTTTTCGCCCATTCCCTTACGGACTATAGTATTACGTGCATTGTTAAGCTTCTCAGACTCACACACACAGATATGGACTGAGTTACCTTTGTGAGGTTTCGACTTTTGAACATTGTTTCCAGCTTTTGGCTTGGCTTGCAGCATAAAAAACCGACAGAGGAAAAAATACAAAATTTAATACCTTTGATTAAACGTGAAGCAGCTTAGGGATTTTTTTTTTTTTTTTTTTAAAAAAAATCTTAAAATTAAAAAAAAAAAAAAAAAAAAAAAAAAACTCTATTAAATACTAATAAATAATTATAAGAGTTTTGTTTATATTAACTAAAGTGAGATGAGTATATTAGTTATGTACAATGTGAGTACTCCATGAATGGGTATTCTGCAGTCAGTAAAGCCCGTCTCTTACTTAGTTTATTTTACATTTTAGTAAAATCTCTGCTCTTATTTCTGATCTGCTGCAGTAAGCTGAGTAAATGTTTCATGGCTAATATTTAGTGCAGCTTTAGTTGCCCTGTTTAGGTGATTACTGACCCCCAGCATTAAGCAGCAGCTTCTGACATAGGTTTTTCCACTTTCGGAGCCACATATTAAGTGCAGCTAGTTGAGCTGCTTTGAAGTTGTTAAGTCAACACACAGAACGCTGCGCATATATTGAGGGATTTGATGTGGCTGCGTTGTCAGCCATGCCAAGAGCAAAGCCGAATTACCCAAGGACCGAGCCAAGGGCCATAAATCCAAAAGGTGCTAGCTAACACACAAACAGGCACACACACACACACACACACACACAGGAGCAAATAAACAAACATACAGACAAGTATACAGACAGACAACAACTGTAATCGCAAACAGTGAAAAGTGATTTTGAATTATGAAAGAGCAAACCGTAAGCGGCGTTTACATGCCCCATGCCCCATGCCACGCCCTAACTCTACCTCTACCTCTAACTCACTCGCCTTTATTGATAGCATGCGAACGGCACAAAATAAGGGCAGGCAAATTCGTTTTTGGTAAAGCGCAGTCAAGTTGCATGATTTACTTCCGAAAAACTCAAACACTGACTGAGGTCACTCCCAACACAATTTATGAGCACTATTTATGGCCAGAGATGGGTGCGTGCCGAATATATGTTAAATGCGAATCGCAGAGAAGGGGAAATGTGAGGAAAGTAAAACTTATGTGGGCAACTTTGAAGAGTTATTATTTAATGCTTTCGTTGATTACTGCTCTAAATGTATTTAGGAATATGCAGCAGATCTCAGAGTGGCGTAACTATTTATATTTATCATATCATATTTTATTGATCATACTTACTTTAATGCATAAATTAATATTATGTTTTCTTCGTTCTGCTTTGTATATCGAAGGTAAAGTTGAAGTCTAATAAACGCCGCTAAAGATTCTCTGGATTGTACATTGGGGAATAATAAAGAGAATATCAATGAATAAGGAATACTTTATGCGCCCAATTAATACTTTCTATGCTCATTCGCGAACGTGAAATGAGCATATTCATTTCGTGCAATGTCCATCTTGATGTTCGTCTGTACCTCTATTCGTATGAAATGCTATTGAAGCTATAGAATTGAAATTTGCAACATATGTGAATATATCTAAGGCCATAGGCAATGTTTGGGCATTCTGCAGTCAGTAGCGCCCCACTGCAACGCTCTGACTTACTTATGTAATATTTCACTTTCACGTATATAGCCAAAGTTCAAGCATAAGTTATGGCTCTCTTCAACTGGAAAAGTTTTGGGTACTTGAGCCAGGCAACAGTGTAGCAATACATAAATATTTATTATATATGTCGGCACTTACTTAGGACACCCACCTGCCGTATCCATAGACCTATATATTTTAAGGGAGTGTCTTGTATTACTGCTATACTTCGGCAATTCACTTGCTCTCTACTTTCATCGTCCTGCTATGCTTCTTCTGCATAAGTCTCAAGCAGCATGCCATCTCATTCTCTCTCTCTTTCTCTCTGAACACCCAGTGTCACGTTTAGCAGCAGTAATGCTTGTATATCTCTCTCTCTCTCTCTCTCTCTCTCTCTCTCTCTCTCTCTCTCTCTCTCTCTCTCGTGAGTGCCAGCTCTCTGCTAAATTAAGTAATACCTCATACCCTACTCTTAACAATAAGACGCTCTATCTCTCTCTCTCTCTCTTACTCTGTCTCTTTTTTCTAATCACGAGTATATGTCATGTCAAATACTCGAGATTAGAAAAAAAGAAACCAAAAATAAAACATTTTCAATAGATCCATTAATAAATAAAATAATGTATTAACGGAAATAGAAGACAAAGTGGAAGACAAGAGAAACTAAACCACTCATGTTATTCGAAGCCTTGACATTTTTAAAAATGATATATTTATTATTTATGATGCTTTTACACACACACACACACACTAACTCACTCTCTCTCTATCTCTCTTTTGCCCACTCTCTCCCTCTCTCTGTCCCTCTTTCAGTGCTTCCCCAAAGAGGATACGCCCGAACACAAATCAGCCTGTTGTCACATCAATGCCAACGACTTTGAAATCACAACGCTGCCAATGCCGCCCGAGCCGCCCGCCTCACGGCCACCGGCCAACAATGGTGGTGCGGGTGGTGGTGGCAGTGGTGCGGGTGGCGGAGGCAGTGGCGGTGGAGCTGGCTCTGGCACTGGCGGCGGCATTGGCAGCGCCATTGGCGGCTCTGTGCTGGGCATTTGCGCACGCTCCAGGGCCAACAGCTTGAGTCGCAGCGCCTCGCAGTACATTCGCGGCACTTTGGGCGGTGGTGGGGGCCACGCCCATCAGCTGGCCGGCGATGGCTATGCCACAGTGCGGCCGGACATTGAGGGTCTGTCGGAGAAGTACTGGGGCGAGATCCTGGAGCGGACCGTCAGCTCGGGCAATTTGCATGCCATGCAGAAGAGTTTCCCGCACTTCCCCTACCATCAGCACGGCGGAGTGGGCGTGCACGGGCATGTGCATCAGGTGCATCAGCCGCAACAGCATCAGACCACCTCGTTCACCAAGCACAGCGATCTGCATTTGAATATGTCCGGCAGCACGGCCGCACAGGAAGCCACCGCCGCCGCCGAGCTGAGCAAGTTCTCCACATCCGAGCCGAAGCTTTGCGAGCATCTATTCCACGACGCCAACTGCGCCAAGAGCAAACTGGCGCTCGGCACTGCCCCAGATGAAGCCGGCTCCGCATCCGTCTCCACAGTGGCCGCCAAGCTGGCTGCGGGGCGCAGCATTCCGGACATTTAGTACGCAGAGGACGTCATCCTCGCCAACAGCCAGCTGGCGCGGCAGGCCAAGTGCGCACACCATCCACTGCATCAGCAGGGGCAATCCCGCGCCCTGCTCCACACGCCGCACGGCGCCCATCACACGGGCAGCCTGCGCCTGAGTCGCGTCCGCGTCGCCTGTCACAGCCCTCCGCCTTCGATGGCCCTGGGCGGCGAGTCAATGGCCGAGTTTCGCAAGTAGAGCTCTAGGATTAGGATTAGGATTCGTCTGCTGGGTCTAACCGTGAAGTAGTTATACATATATCTATATAAATGTCGGTGTGTATGTGTGTGCGTCTGTGTGTCTAAATATTGTGCATGTCTCCTAGCAGTAAGTCAAACTTGAAAAGTTGTAGCTCTCTCTATCTCTCTCTATCGCTTTCTCTCTCGCTCTCTCTCTCTCTCTCAATCAACAAATCTGTTAACATTATTGAGTTTACAGTCTTGGCTAGGCTGAAGCTGGCGAGCTCTGGTATGTTTTAGTATTTTTTTGGTATTTTTTTGTATTTTTGGTCTATTTTTGAATACATTTCTTATTCTCGGAAAAATTTGATTTCTTGACATACTTTTATAATATTTGTTTAATATCTTAGGTATATATTTGTATCACCATTATTAAGTTTACATTTTTGGCTAGGCTGAAGCTGGCAAGCTCTGGCATGTTTTGGTATTTTTTTGGTATTTTTTGGTATTTTCTTGTATTTTCGGTCTATTCTTGAATACATTTCTTATTCTCGGAAAAATTTGAATTCTTGACATTCTTTTATAATATTTGCATAGTATTTTAGGTATATATTTTTATCAACATTATTAAGTTCACATTTTTGGCTAGGCTTAAGTTGGCAAGCTCTGGTATGTTTTGGTATTTTTTTGGTATTTTTTGGTATTTTTGGTCTGTTTTTGAATACATTTCTTATTCTCGGAAAAATTTAATTTCTTGTCATAATTTAATAATATTTGCTTAGTATTTTAGGTATATATTTTTATCAACATTATTGAGTTCACATTTTTGGCTAGGCTGAAGCTGGCGAGCTCTGGTATGTTTTGGTATTTTTTTGGTATTTTTTTGTATTTTTGATATATATTTCTTATTCTCGGCAAAATTTAATTTCTTGACATACTTTTATAATATTTGTTTAGTATTTAAGGCATATTATGTTTATCATTATTGAGTTCACATTCTTGGCTAGGCTGAAGTTGACGAGCTCTGGTATGTTTTGGTATTTTCATGGTATTTTTGGTCTATTTTTGAATACATTTATTCTCATATTTCTTGACATACTCATATATATGTTTAGTATCTTAGGAATATTTTTTTATGTTTCTCGTCCTAGTTGGCCCATGGCCTTCAATTGAAATTAATTTTCTCGCGAGTTCCGTATAGCTTGGTCATTTTTGGTATTTTTTTTAGTATTTTCTCGGTATTTTTTGCATATTTCTGCATACTTGTCTTATTTTCGGAAAAATGTTGATTCCTTTATATAATTTATTATATGTTTAGTATTTTAAGCATATTTTTGTATGCTTTTCGTATTACTACAAGTTTTACATACTTTCCTTCTTATTTTTATATACCAAAGACTTCTTTCCAAAATCCTTAGCTATAACTAAATACGAAAATATAGATAAAATTTAAGTCAATCGGAAAATATACTACAAACTATTTAAGTTCTTTAAGCTCCAACTCGAAATATAAATAAAAAGCAAAAGCAATTAATGCGACAAGTTTCAGCATAATAAGTGTTCATTTGATGTATGTTTGTGATACATTTTGGCTAAGATCAAACAGAAAGTAAATCATATAAATGTGTCATATAAGTGTATATGTGTGCGTATTGTCTAAATAAATAATTCAATAAAAGCAAGTAATATATAAATATAACATTAGTAGATATATGAAAATGCAATGCAAGCTCACTTAACACCTCCATTTGGTTTGTTTGTCAACTCAATTCGTAGCTATGTAGGTAACTGTATTTAATACTGTCCAGATGAAGCAAATCTATTGTATAAATATGCCATTAAGTTGTATAAAGAAATCTAAGAAAATAATTGTAAACTTTTCTTACTAGAGATGGTAGACTTCCCCCTCAAGCTAACACGAGTATAAACTATTCCGATTCTGATTTCACTTACCTCAAAATCATTTTCATTAAAATACTCTAAATTAGAGATATGTGTATATAAACATATATATAGTATTTCTCCTTCTCTTCAGACAACAATCAATCAAAAAGAAAAACAAAAATCAAATCCTAACTTTGTGATTGTCATGAATTTAAGTGAGTTGATGATGCCGCACGAGCTCATCAGTTGTGTAGCTAAAAACAACAATAGTTAAATGCAAATCTAAGAAAATTTTAGTTTAGCCAACAAAATATTTGAAAAAAAAAAATGCATGCAATAACGAAATAAATCTATTACAAAAAAAATTAACAAAAACTATTTGCCATAATGTGAATTGTGAAATGGATTTAAATGGAATGCAATAAAGTTTGAATAAATAAAACTAAAGCAACCTATATTTATTATTGGGCAATGGAAATACAATTTCATTGGTTACATATTTAAAAAGAATGTAAATTTTCCAAATATTTTTTATTTGCAGTTTTTTAGGGTCATTGCATGGATATTATCACATCAAAAATGCCAAAATGAAAAAGTTTTCCCCCAGTGCCAAACATTCCGCGCGGCCCCAAATCATTTGAAAGCAATTACAACGAAATCGTTTAAGGGCCAACAGGCAAAATGAGCAAAAGAAAATCCCAATAGGAAACACAAACTCACACGTAAAAGAAAGTAAATAAAAGAAGAAGCGTGCAAATCGGGTGTTATCGACTGCATAATAATCATTCAAGAAACCAGAAATCTATGTGCTCTAACCTTTACAGCATCGACATGCTTTGCATTCCTGCGTAAAACCAAACAGACTGACGGACAGCTAGATGGACATTCCACAAAACCAATATACTCATTTAACTTTCCTGAATGAGTGCAAAGAAGAACAGAAAAGGCAAAGCTAAATAAATTAAAAATTATTTAAATTTGATTTTTATTGGCTCGACGCGACCGACAAATATCCATAAAAAAAGAGAGGAAATAAAATGATAAGGTTGACGCACGGCCAAATGCAAATTAATTTCGCATGCTGCGCTAAGATTTTCATTTTCCATACGGAAAAATATATATAGAAGAAAAACCCCAACTCAAACCCAAACGCGAAAAGTTTCAAAACTAATTTTCACAAAACAATTTCCAGAAGGCAACAGACGAGGGCGACCGCCGCCTGCCACGCCTCTGCCGCCCCTCCTACCATATAAGTCCCCGCTGGCCATTGCAAAGTTCGCGGCTTCTTTTGGGCTATTTGAATCTCAATCCAAATCCAAATCTGAATCTGAATGCGAATGCGAATGCGGATGCCCGAGCGAGTTTGAATTTCCATTTTTCGAGTCCCACTGCGTGCTCCGCCGTGCCCGAAAAAAAATTACACGGCCCGCTGCATTTTGTAACAATAATCGCCGGTGTTTGGCATAGGATCACGCCCACAGCTGAAACACCAAGCCCGCCGTGGCACGCCCCTGTGACCACTCCCCCTCGACGGAGCGGAGCGCTGAAAATCACGCCCAGCGATTCTAACAAAAAACTTTTCGCATGAAAGTCAACTTTACTCTGGCCGTCTGTGTTTTTCTTTCGCATTCATTTGAATTTTCTTTTTTGTATAATTTTCCGCCAGCTGGGAATTGGATTTCACAGCATTTGGACCCGAACTGGACGTTCTTCGCTGCGGCATCGTTGCCAAGGCTTTGCCTAATTTGATTAAGCAGGCCAAAACACTAATTGAGGTTTATCCAATTCGAGAGGGGCCCGACCTAACCAAAGCAAAGATATCCCAAACAGAAAACCAAAGGTAAAACTTGACTTTCTTACCCAGCCCTAAATTAAATAGATTTTCAAATTAACATTAACTTTATTTAGCTTCATTAACTTTATGATCATGATCTTTATGTGATGTAGAAGGACAAAAATAGGTAATATAGTTCATTTAGATATATAGTTCCTTTTGGTACTTGTACGCTTGGGACAGAATTAATAACTGCCAGAGTCTTGGAACTATAATCCTATGAGCTCTATATGATCTATTTGATCTCTTAGATCATTAGAATCTTTAAGGTTTTTGGGGTCTGTAAGATTTTTAGAATCTATAAGACCTCTAAGATCTATAGAATATTTAAGATTACTAAAATCTATGAGATCTGTAGAGTTCTTTTTAGATATCTGAGATAAATCAAGACTTATATATGTATAGGATATAAAAGATCTATAATATTTCTATAATCTGTAAGATCTCTAAGATCTAGCTAATTTATAATATCTTCAAGAGAATTTCTACAAGATCATAAGATCTGTTACACCTTTTAGATTCATCTAAGTTATTTATACTGATAAATATGTAGCCTCATCTCAAGTTAACATTCATAAACATGACAAACACATAAAAAGCAACATAAGAGAAAACTAAAAAAAAAAAAACACCTAACACATACACAGTTACACCATTACACAATTGTTAATTGTTAATTTGTTGTTTCGCGAAAATTGCAAATTGGTTGCGGTTCCAGAAGAGACTCGTGCCACTATGAGACTGAACAGGGCTTGCTCGGCAGAGCTGGTGAACAAGAAGCTCAAGAGGACTTACACTGGCTTCCGGCCGGTGGTTTTGTCGGCGGAACGCTACGATGGCATCGTGGGCAGATCCATTCAGCGGGACAGCAAGGAGTACCTGGAGGCCATCGCGGAGGAGCAGCGGTACGCCAAGTACCTCCAGAATGGCAACGCCGCGCTGCAGCGGCGCTTCACCAACATGCGCGATCTGACCGGCAAGAACGACGAGGAGCTGCTGGCGGCCAGGGACAAGGTCCTGGCCGAGGCGACGAAGAACAGAAAGACGCAGGACCTGATGGACAAGCGGCGCAAGCAGCGCATTATGCGAGCCAATGAACTGCTGACCATGCTGAAGCCAGGTCCGCGTGGTCTGCACGCGGCTCTAATCGAATCGGAAACGATATATCAGCGCAGATACCACGACGAGCTAAATGCCGAGATCGCCGAGAAGGCGCGTCACCAGGAGCTGCTGGACGAGCAGCAATGCCCGCAGATCCTGATACCCTTTGGCTGCGCCAGCGAGGAGCAGGACAAGGCACAGCAGCTGGCCAAGGCGAAGGAGGCGCGCAGCAGATACCTGGAGGCCATTGAGACGAAGCGCCAGCTCAAGGAGGCTGAGAGGGAGCAGAATTTGTTTGATTCGATTGTGGAGCGCGAGCAATACAAGTGCATAATGGAGAAGGAGCAGCAGAAGCGGAAGGAGCTGGCCGAGAAGAGGCGCGAGTTCTGCCGCAATGCCTATCAGGAGGCGCTCAAGGAGAAAGCAGAGAAGGCCAGATGTAAGTAGAGATCAAACCCAAAGTGTCCTTTAATCCCTTCGAGCGCTGCCCTCCACAGTTGAGGCCATGGCTGATGCTGTCGACGATCGAATCATTTGCGTGGACAAGGCGGCCCATCGCCACCTGGACTCGCGCTACAGCCATCAAATGAAGGAATTGCGCGAGAAGCGCATGCGCCACCTGGCGGCAGCCGCCCAGCAGCACTGCCAGGTGCAGCGGGCCAAGCAGCAGGAGTTGGAGCAGCAGCGCGAGAGGGCAGAGCAATCGCACCAGAAGGCTGAGGAGGCGGACGAGCTGAAGCGCAAACTTCAGATCGCAAAACTGGCCAAGGAGCGCCGGCAATACGAGCAGGAATATCTGCTGCATCGCGGCGACAAGGCGCAGCGCCTGGCAGAGATTAGACGCTTTGAGCTGGCCTCACGGCTCAAGAACGAGAGCGCCAATGAGCAGTTTGCGGCTTCTGTGAAGCGGGACCAGGATGAGGAGGCGGCAGAGCTGCGCAAGATACTCCTCGGCCAGCGCGATGAGTTCCTGGCGCAGCGTGAGGAGGAGCTAATGCGCATCTCGCCCTGCGCTGAGGATCCCAACTTGGATGACGACTTCAACTATTTCGCGGCCGCCGCCAAGGCCATGGAGGAGTCGAAGGCACAGGGCCGACCCCTGTACCCAATAGCCAAGGCAGCGGAGCTCTACAGACGCGACAACCAGCTGGACATGGTGCCGCAGGGTCAAGTGGTGCGCCGTAAAAAGATTCGCGACTACTGCTGGCCGGGCTACGTGTCCAAGGCGGAGCTCGCCTACCGCAAGTACGAGCATCGCGAGAGGTGCAAGATCAAGCAGGAGAAGGTGCGTCGCGACATGTTCGACAACTGCCTGAAGATCACCAAAATGGCGGCTGAGGAGCGACCCTTCAGGCAGTGCGTCCAGGAGTGTCCCATGAAGCTGATGCAGCACCGGGGCATGCCCGCCATCGCCAGCCAGGAGACCATAGAGCTGCCCGCCCACAGCTGCGAGGAGTCGCCGCTGCCAGCTGGCCGCTGCCCCAGCCTTCAGACTCCTTCGCAGGAGGAGTGGAAGTGCGCTCCCGAGGATCAGCAGTCGGCCAGCTTCAAGACTGCGCCATCAAAGTCCGATACAACCCTGCAGCCGGCTATTTCCCATCATTCCCAGAGGGCTGCGGCTGGCCGGGATCGCAGCGTCTACACCCTGAGCCGTAGCAGCGCCAGGGGACCAGATCTCACGCGCTGCTGGACCTCGCCGCCGCAGACCCAAGCCAAAGCGGCAAATATTCCCGTCATCAGCTCAATTAACCAGAAGGACGCTGCTCACCAAAGCCCGAAACCGTTTGGGCCAGCAAAACTTGAGCAATTCGATTGAAGCGACGCAGCTCAATGCGAGCGTAAAGTAAAGACGGAATCCACCTACCTAAAGGCTGTGGCACATCCTTTTTCTTTCAGTCAGTGAGCAGGCAATAGAGGGGTATATGGGTATATGGGTTTTGTTGACACTTGAGCAGGTAGGACTCGGATTAGGTTGCAGAGAAATGCGATAGAGGCTGCCCTAGTCATGCCCCAGCTCATGCCAGTGTATCTGCCAGTCAGCTAGGGCCGTTCAGGTTGCCGCAGCACAGACAGCACAGGAAATGACGTTAATGGTTTTTTAAAAGCACTTAAACTTGGCGCAAACTTTTCCTCTCTCTCTCTCTCTCTGTCTATTTTTTTTGCTTTTCCAACACTTTACTTTGCCATTTGGGGCGAACGGGACTCGAGGTGGCTGGGCGATGACCATAACCCTTGTATTGGTGCTTGATGCGCTTTGCTTAACACGGCCCGGGCCGAGTGAGTGATTTGCCGGGGCCAACGGACCTTTGAAGCGCCGCTTGGCAAAAAGATGTCTCATAAATTCCAATTATTGTGCGGGTTAAAAGTTATTGGGTTACTTTGTCGTCACTCGAGTTGGCGTTTTTGTTTTCATTTAGCTTATTAGTGGCGGAGGACATGTCAGGCGTTGCGTTCCACTGCACACATAACTTAATTTAGCCCGACGCAAACGGCTGATGAACCCACCGCAGCGCCGCAGCATCTCCAGGGTCAGGGCTCGGGTCACCTTGCCACTGCCACTGCCACTGCCACTGGTCACAGCGAATCTCATCAAGATAATTACACAGCGCACTTCTTCGGCCGGGTCTCCCGACGGTTTAATCAGCCGCCGTTCAACTTTGTATTCCGTGGCGCTGCGGCGCTTAGCAGATCCCGCAGCTCCAATTAACGCAACGGTCCGCATCGTCTTAGCGAAAAAGTTATGAAAAGTTTGCCAGCCGCCAAACTGAACTTAACTCATTTGCAGCGGTTGCCACCAATCGAGGATTGGTCAGGCCAGCTGGCCCTGTTTGACCGGCTCTATTCCAGGCACGGCACTTGCCAATAAATTGCCCAAAAGATGAGCCCACCTCATCTCACTCCGCCGTCCGTCGTCCGTCGTCCTGGCCAACAAAACCCAGGGGCTGTCGCAGGAAGCGCGCGCTAATTATGCACCGAGAGTCGAGAGTCGGGCATTCTCCTGTTGAGCTCTCTAATAAGTATTACTCAGTCTATTTCTATTTTATATAAAGAGACAAAATTCATCAGCATTTATCAAGGGATGAGAGTGCGAAAAGGGCTGCTAAGATATGGCAAACTGATGCTGCTTAGCGGTACTTTGACCCGCAGAAAAGGACCAGCTTAGACTTGGAATTAGTCTAGAAGTTTAATCGAATAAATGATCAAGTGTTAGAAATGGGCTTCATTATGTATACAGATGCAAAAAATAAAGGTTTAACTTGAAATAATTTTGCTGTTCACGCATTTAATACTAAGTCCGACCCTTGGTTCAAAATTTACTTTAAATAAGGAAAAATTACATAAATACATAGCTTGGGACAATTTAGATTTCCTTACGTTACCCAGCGCTATATTAATAAATGTTTCACTATATTACTTCACGTTACGTTATATTATTACGTAATATTTTTTTATTACGTAATATTGTATTTTTACGTAAATTAGTATACCATATTATAACGAAAAGTTATATTAACATGGAAAATGATTTTATTACGTAATAATATAATACTACGTAATACTTTATTATTACGTTCCGTTTATTATTACGTAATACTAAATTATGACGTAATATTATTCTGTTACGTCATATCATTACGTAACCCGGAATTACGTATAATGTTTTCTATTACGTTATGTTGTTACATTACGGTTTTGGTGTCACGTTAATGTATTTAATATTTTATTAATACGTTACTTCATTTTACTTAGATTTGGGGCAATTTAGATTTCCTTACGTTACCCAGCGCTAAATTAATAAATGTTTTACTATATTATTTCACCTTACGTTATTTTATTACGTAACATTTTATTATTACGTAATATTGTATTTTTACGTAAATTTTTATACTATATTATATTGAAACATATTATTATGTAATATTATATTATTACGTAATAATATAATACTACGTAATACTTTATTATTACGTTCCGTTTATTATTACGTAATACTAAATTATGACGTAATATTTTTCTGTTACGTCATATCATTACGTAACTCGGTATTACGTATACTGTTTTCTATTACGTTATGTTGTTACATTACGGTTTTGGTGTCACATTAATGTATTCAATATTTTATTAATACGTTACTTCATTTTACTTAGATTTGGGGAAATTTAGATTTCCTTACGTTACCTAGCGCTAAATTAATAAATGTTTTACTATATTACTTCACCTTACGTTATTTTATTACGTAACATTTTTTTATAACGTAATATTGTATTTTTACGTAAATTGGTATACTATATTATAACGAAACGTTATATTATCATGTAATATTATATTATTACGTAATATAATACTACGTAATACTTTATTATTATTGTTATTACGTAATACTAAATTATGACGTAATATTATTCTGTTACGTCATATCTTTACGTAGCTCGGTATGACGTAAAATGTTTTTCTTACGTTATGTTGTTACATTACGGTTTTGGTGTCACGTTAATGTATTCAATATTTTATTAACACGTTACTTCATTTTACTTATAAGTATTTGCATATACGCTACGTTATAAAGTGCTCTATTATGTCGCCTCAATATCGCGTCACATTACGTTTCGTGTTACGTTACGATACTGTTACGTTATGCTACCTTACGTTGCTTTCAGCATTTGTAGAACTATTGACAAATAATAATTTCACTTCCTGAATGCTGTCACTATGTATATCAATCAACCTAGTTTTCCCTCTGGCCATGAATTCCAATGTCTACGCAACTTCCATTGCTAAATCATGTGGCTAACCAGCAATAAGGCATAGATAGAATAAAATATATATTTGTATAGCAAATTGTTAAATAAATAATAAATAAAGTGTAAGCTTCTTAGCCATCTATAGATGGCCCGCGGCCACAAATTCAATTAGTAATCTCAAATTTTGGAATGCCAACATCACGTCCAGATGCCGCCAGTTGTTCCATCACATTTTTTTCGTTTTTCTTCGTTTGTGCTGCCGTTCAAATTGCAGCAAACAATAGCCCCAAGCGCTGGCTGCTGGATGCACGCAACGGATGCCCTCGTATTTGGCTCAAAATTCAATTCTAAAATACGTTTTTCTTCATAAACAACAAAACAACAAGAACAAAAGATCAAAATGGAACAGCAATGCAATGCGCAGAAAACATTTTCATTTTTTCTGAACCTTTCGGATGCCATTTCAATTGGTAAATAACACATAATATGCGAGGAAAGTCGACTAGCAGATGCCCTATAGCTATGCAATTAAATAAGCTACAAGTGGGTGACTCAACAAGATTGATAATATTTTCGATAACTATATGTTGGCACCTGAAGCAGTTATCGATAATTAAAATAAATGTGTTAATAATTAATTACATCAATAGACGTATGAGACATCAACAAGTTCTCTACATCCAATCACAATCAATTACAGGGTATGAAAATCACATTGAACCGCGCTGTTTACGCAACAGGATTTGTTAAAAATAAAAAAGCCTTTGCGAAATTTTATCACAACACATGAATTTTTTTAGTGGAACACAAAACAAAAGAGCTGCTAGATCGCAGAGTTTGGTGTTTAATGCACTATGTCAGCCATGGAATAGAATTCCAGCAAAAAACCCGAATGGAAATAATTGCATAAATATTTCAAATTAAATGAAAATACAAACAGACCACAAAATGCATTAGCAAAAAAATAAAAATAAAAAATCAAATAAATAAATGAATACCTAAAGCGATATATAATTAAGTTCTTTGTTCCATTTAATTCAATTCGAGTTAGCAGAAAAGTTGAAAGGGAAAGTGATTTAAAATTGAAAGCAAGCGAGCGCGTTGACAACGAGACGGCAATTAAAAGAAAGAACAACAAGGCAAACAAACGAAAGACAATGGGCAGATGCAACAAGTGGCCGTAAACAAAAGGCGTAAAATGAGTAAATGCTAACGGAAAGGCTGCTGCAAGGACAAAAGCGAGCAGCGAGCAGTCGAGGCAGAGGCTGAGCCAGACAATGCCAAAGAAAGAACACATGGCGTATACGTTATAAAAGCCAAGCACAGCTCAATTGTAATATTCAACAAAATGCTCTAGCACTTGCTTGCCTTCCTCCCCCATTCGCCGCCTCTCTCTTTTTCTCTCTCTCTCTCTGCCTTTCTGTTATTCCTTTCTTTCTTCTTTTCGTTTCTCACTGGCCCAGCATTATGCGCTCTGCCAGTTTAAAAACTCAATAAAAGTTGCCCTATGAAAAATTACTTAATGAAATTAAGTGTGATAAGTGTGAGTGCTGGGCTGGGCTGGGCACTGAGCACAGCGTGCAAAATCAAGAAAAGCTCCAGAAGAAGCATAAAAAGTAGCGCCTCGGCACACACACACAGACACACAGCACTCGACACACACTCACTCGAGGCCGTCGAGTGCGAAGGAAGGCTGTAAATAATAATAAAGACATGACTTATTGGTTCGACTGGAGCAGCAGCACAGCACAGAGAACCACAGACAGAGCGAGCAGCCACAGCCACAGCCGCTGTCGCTGCCGCAGTCGCAGTCGCAGCCGCAGTCACAGCAGTAGCCGCAGCGGCAGCCACAGCGAAAAGTAATTCCTATTAACAGCTTAGCCGCTTTGCAGCAAGTGGATTTTGATTGGACAATCCGTCGTACACGACAGCTGCACACATACACATACACACCCACATTGAAACCCAAACGAAGAGAGAGAGAGTGAAAATAAATGGCAAATTTATAAAATGAGAATTTTTCTTATTGCCTTCACAATGATTAGATGTTTTTCTTTTCATTTTCATTTTAATTATAGTTTTATTGATTAAATGCTTTCAGACTTACGTGGTTGAAAGAGCGAAATATGAAATTGTTTTTATTTAAATTGACAATTTTGCCGCCTTAAGGCAATGATTTTTTGTATATATTTGTTAGATTATTAAATATATTATATGTTGAAAATCTTTATTGCGATTGACGTTCGCACATTGAGACTTGGAAGTTAGCTAAATAACTCAAACAGTCAATGCAAACGCTATTCATATTCACCAACACATGCACACACTCAATTCACGTACGCTAGCGAACACATCTCTCGCATACATACCAAACACATACACAAAGCCTGTTAACACCAAACGAAAAAGGGAAAGGGGACCAACCAGAGCGAATCACAACAGCCGATCGCGAACGAGCTCATTAAAGAGACGGAGCAGTGTGTGAGTGTGAGTGAAAGAGACTCTTTTGCAGAAATCGGGAAGCGATGAAGAGTTACATATCTGCGAGCTTTTAACATTGATTTATTAAACTGAAATGATTGCTCTTTGAGTTGTTTGTCTGAGTGTGAGTGAAAGAGACTCTTTTGCAGAAATCGGTAAACGATGAAGAGTTTCATAGCTGCGAGCTTTTAGCCTTAATTTATTAAACTGAAATTATTAATATTTCTGTGGCATTTGCTGCATTAAAAGTTTTTCAGCTTACATTAATCGATAAGCAAGCATCGATAACAGTGAAAAAAGGCTATTTTTAGTCCCTTCTCAGGGTTGCCAGGCCACATCAAATTGTGTTTTCAACGTATTCTGAGAGTTCGTTCGCTTGGACACACAAATTCAGTCGCTTTTCTCATTGAATAACTTAACAAAAATAAGTAAATATAATCGAATTTAGCTGAATAAATAATCTTTAACGATGGCGAGCATAACTCTATTGAATCCAAAGGCGCAATTCGCTCGTGCCTCCCAAGCCTTGGGCATTAACATTACGGCTGCCACGGGCCTGCAGCGGCTGATGGCCAGCAACCTGGGGCCGAGGGGCACCACCAAGATGCTCGTCTCGCCGGCTGGCGACATCAAGATCACCAAGGATGGCAATGTGCTGCTGCACGAGATGCACTTTTGCCATCCGACGGCATCGATGATCGCTCGCGCGAGCACCGCGCAGGATGCGGCCACTGGGGATGGCACCACGTCGACTGTGCTGCTGATTGGTGAGCTGCTGAAGCAGGCGGAGATGCTGATTGCGGACGGACTGCATCCGCGTCTGCTCACCGCTGGCATCATGCAGGCCAAGGAGCGGGCACAACTCGTGCTGGAGTCCCTCTGCATACCCATCGCAGTCGAGCGCGACCCGCTGCTGGCCCTGGCCCAGACCAGCCTGAGGACCAAAGTGGACAGGAATCTGGCCGACCTGCTGGCCGATATCTGCGTGAACGCCGTGCTGAGCATTCGCGGCGATGGCCAGACTCTGCTGGATCTCAATATGATCGAGCTAATGGACATCAAGCAGCACACGACGATGGACACCCAGCTGGTGGACGGGCTGGTGCTGGACCACGGCGGCCGTCACGTCAATATGCCCACTCGCCTGGAGCAGGCCTACATACTGACGTGCAACGTGTCGCTGGAGCTGGAGAAGACCTCCGTGGACTCGTCCTTCTGCTACAAGTCGGCCGAGGAGCGGGAGAAGTGCGTCACTGAGGAGCATCGCTTCATCGACCAGCGCGTGGCCAAGATTATCGCACTGAAGCGTAAGCTCTGCAGCGACAATGACAACGGCTTCGTGGTCATCAATCAGAAGGGCATCGATATACCCTCGCTGGAGGCATTCGCCGAGGCCGGCATTCTGGCCCTGCGCCGCGCCAAGCGCCGCAACATGGAGCGCCTGATGCGTGCCTGTGGCGGCGAAGCTCTCCACTCCCTCGAAGAGCTGAGCGAGCAGCATCTCGGCTATGCGGGCCTCGTATACGAAAAGCAGCTGGGCGACACCAAATACACGTTCGTCAAGCAGTGCCGCAATCCCACCTCGGTGACCATACTGATACGAGCGCCCTCGCGCCACCAGAGCGAGACCATCAAGGATGCCATACGAGACGGCCTGCATGCCATACAGAACGCCATTGTGGATGCCTGTGTGCTGCCCGGCGGCGGCGCCTTCGAGCTGCTCGCCTACAATGCGCTCAGCAAATCGAAGGCCGAGGCCAAGGGCAAGGCTCAGCTGGGCGTCCAGCTGTTTGCCGACGCTCTGCTGGTCATACCCAAGACGCTGGCCATCAACAGCGGCTTCGATGTGCAGGACACCATTGTGAAGCTGACGACGGCGGCCAAGGACTCGGAGCAGCCGATCGGACTCGATCTGGAGACGGGCGAGCCCATGGTACCAAAGGAGAGACGCATCTACGACAACTACTGCGTGAAGAAGCAGATACTCAACTCCTGCTCCATTATCGCCTGCAACCTCCTGCTCACCGATGAGATCATGCAGGCAGGCATGACCAGCTTCAAGGGCTAGCGAGGGCTGTCACTAAAGTTTCTATATATATATATACTACTTCTACTTTTATTATTGCAACTACTACTACTACTGCTACTATTAGTACTACTAATATATATATATGTATATGTACATGTGATGGAAGTAATAAAGGCTGAGAGATGTTAATTGACATTAAATTATTGCTAGTATTTAATTTAATTTTTTTTTTTTTTTTTTTTTTTTTAAGACTAAGATTCGATTATTTTAGGGTTATTTAGAGCTGTGGGAAGAGAATCAAATTGTTTATAATAAATATTGAAAGCTTAAACCAGAAAGTTTTCTTATATATTTTTATTTATTTATTTATTGCTAGTATTTAATTTTATTTTTTCTTTAAGATTAAGATTTGATTATTTTAGGGCTATCTAGAGCTGTGGCAAAATAAATAGGCTGTTTATAATAAATTTGAAAGCTTAAACCAGAAAGTTTTCTTATATATTTTTATTTATTTCTTTATTTTTTATTTTATTTTATTTTTTTATTATTATTTTTTTTTTTTTTTTTCATAAATTTAAAATATATTTTTAGATTTTTTTATGGATTTTTTCAGGCAAGATAGGCATATAAAAGCAGTGTGAAAATAATTTAAAATTAATGTAAGACTGTTAAGAAAATGAAGTGAATTTTAATATTATTTTTAAGACACAAATATGCAATTTTATTTATTTATTATTTTTTATTTATTGTGATTTATTTTCCTTAAAAATTTTTAACAATCATATAAAGTATTTAATATGAAATGAATTATTGACAGAGCTTAACCTTTGCTATTCAGCTCAGATATTAAATTAATAATTTATATTTAAAAGATAATTATAGGAAGAATATATTTATTTTATTACTAAGTTTAATTTATTTAAATAAATTTTTGTACTTTGCTTACTATACGCAATTTCTCGATTATTTTTAGCAAAAGAAAATATATAATATTATATACATATATCATGTATAATCAAACGAAATCCATTTCATAAACATGCGCCATTAAATGCCAAAGCTGAAGTAAAAAGTGTGTGAAAATTGATGATGAAGCTGCTCGGTCCAAAGATATATAGATAATGTGCCCAGCCGTCGCTTATACGTAATATGCCCCACATAACTCAAGCCGAAAGACTTTTCTACAAACAATTTCAAAACAAAATCACAGTTCATAGATTCGCATTTACTACTTCTTCTTCTTCACACACGTCTCAATGTTTATCTATGAGAGTATTCTATGCGGCAGACTGTGGATGCTGGGAGCAGAGGTCGAGGAGGCATTACCCAAGGCGCACATTTGATTGAAAACACTTGCCCCATAACTAGGAAAACACGCAAACACCTGCCAAATGGCAGCTGGATGAAATCTCTCTCTCTCTCTCTCTCTCTCTCGCTCTATATACGACTCACAAAAAATATCTCCAAAGGCAGCAAAAACGATGTGTGTGTGTGTGTGTGAGTTCTGTTGTGCAAGTATGCAATTTTTTGGCGCAAATTCAATTTCCATTTTCACTTAAAAGTTCTTAACTCGCTTTTCTCTCTCTCTCTCTCTGTTTTTTTGGAGCATTCGCCGCTCGTACAAGCATCCTGTCCAGCCTTTGTGTGCGTAGTCCTGTGGACGCTGAAGTGCTTAAAGATGCCCTTGAGGCAAATTAAGTGATTTGCTCAGTTTACACATTTTTCGTGCTGATTACTTTTGCCCCACCCACAAAAATAAAAACACAAAAAACAACAACAACAAAAAATTCATCAAGTCTTGATTGGGCCAAAAGGTTAGCAAATGCCTGCCGCGGGCTAACATGAATTTAACAGGATTCCAAAGAAATACATATAGAAATTTTACTTTTTGGTGTTCAGAGCCTTCTTCAGTTTGGCCTCCTCGTCGGCCAGCTCCTGCTTGATGACCTGCACCAGATGGGCCACCATTGTGGGGCTGACCATGTGCAGGGGCTGCTGATGCTTGAGCACCGCCACCTCATAGAAGCTGGCATTCAGCGCCGTGGCAATGTGCAGGGCACGCACCACATGCTTGATGGCGGTGGCATCGTCCGGCGAGCTGCTCATCGCCGGCGCATTCACCTCCAAATAGTCACGCATCGGCTTGCCCAGCCGCCCGGTGGTATTGGCCGACCACTCGTAGTAGATGCCAGAGGGCTCCGTCTGGAACAAACGCGGCTTGCCGTCCGCATCAAAGCCGCCTATCAGACAGGAGACGCCGAACGGACGCCTGCCATTGCTTTGTGTATAGCTCTGCTTCAATTTGGCGAGATATCTGAAAAGCCAGACAGCTCTCGCTCTCACTCACTCTCTCTCTCTCTCTTTCTCTCTATCTATCTATCTCCCTAATCACTCACCGTGTTATGTACTCCACCGTGGCGGGCTGCTCAAAGTTGAGGCGATGGCTCTGTGCCTCGCTCTGGGCGCGGTTCAGCAGGATGCGTGCGTCGGCTGTCAGCCCGGCGAATGTCACTACCAGATGATCGTCCAGCTTGCGAATTTTACGCGCCGTTCGCTCCACTTGCAGCGCATCCACCGCCTTCCTCTCGACGCCCAGCACAATGGCGTCTTTGGTGCGCAAGCCCACCTGCACAGTGGAGCCAAAGCACTCAAATGAGCCAAGTAAAGTAATTTGTTTTCATTCGCAACTTGCCACTGTAGAGCCCTTGCGCACCGCCTCCTGAGCGTACTCCACCTGCAGCAAGTGCCCATCGGGCGAGTAGATCGTCACGGCTCCATCATAGCCAGGCATAGTTGTAAATGTGTATATGTGTAGCTGTAAATATGTATTTGTGTTGTTGCTAAAATTTCATTGGAAACAAATTGTATTATCTAATGTGTGAAGCGAAATGTTTTTCAATTTTATTTTGTGTGTAAATCAAATCATTTATGTTTACTCAGTTCTTATTAATAATATTGGGGGGAGAACATAATGAAAAGGAGGAACACGTCTTACTTGAGGAATATACTACTACTTTTAATACTATTCTTGTTATAGCTACTACTACTGCTAAGACTTTTAAATACTAATAAGATTATTAATATTGCTACTACTACTATTTCTATTACCATTATTTTTAATATATTTACTACTACTGCTACAACTCTTATTACAACTACTGCTTCTACTACTATTATTACAACTACTGCAACAACTTGTACGACAATTATTACAACAACTACTACTACTTCTACTACTATTATTAAAACTACTACTTTTACTACTATTATTAAATTACTACTATTGGGACTTTTACTCCTACAACTACTACTACAATTATTTCTACTACTAGGACTTCTACTCCTACAGCTACTATTACTATTACTACTTCATCTACTATTATTACAACTACTACTACTACATCTACTACTATTATTACAACTACTACTTTTACTACTATTATTAAATTACTACTACTAGGACTTCTACTCCTACAACTACTACTACCACTACTACTTCTACTTCTACTACTATTATTACAACTACTACTTTTACTACTATTATTAAATTACTACTACTAGGACTTTTACTCCTACAACTACTACTACTTCTTCTACTATAGTTATTTCTACTACTAGGACTTCTACTCCTACAGCTACTATTACTATTACTACGTCATCTACTATTATTACAACTACTACTACTACTTCTACTACTATTACTACTTCTACGACTATTACTCCTCAACTACTATTACTACTTCTACGACTATTACTCCTCAACTACTACTACTACTACTACTATTACTCTTCAACTACTACTACTACTACTATTACTCTTCAACTACTACTACTACTACTATTACTCCTCAACTACTACTACTACTACTATTACTCTTCAACTACTACTACTACTACTACTATTACTCTTCAACTACTACTACTACTACTATTACCACTCCTCGACTACTATTACTACTACTACTTCTACTACTATTATTATAATTTCCCCTTTTTTCGAAAAGCCCCGTTTCCTTAAAATCGGCTTGCTGAACACCTGTGTGTATGTGTATGTGTATGTGTGTGTGTGTGTGTGTGTGTACGTGTACTCCAGCTGCAACAATCTAGTTGGGTGTAGTGCCATTAAAGCACCTTCAATGTAATCACGTTAACAAGAATTATAAGCACCCATTTATAAGCCCCATTTGAATGGGGCCAGAAGCAGCTGCTGGCCGAATTTTGTCAGCTCAGCGCGTGGCAAAACATTTGATGGCAGCAAATGTGGGACAGAAACAAAATAATAACAATGGAGCGAATATCTAGCATTGTTGTAATGTCTATCGAAACAGCTTCATTTTGCTAATGCGTTTAGGTGCGGTTCTCCACCACTCGCCTCATGCCGCACGCCGCACGCCGAGCTCTCTCTCTCCCTCTCTCTCCTGCCCGATGCTAACGCTTAGTATGCCAGAGGCGCATTGTCTGCCATAAATTTGTATTTAACATTTTATGACAACTGGCGACGTCCGTCCTCTCTGACCTGGCCTGGCTACAGTGTACAGCATTTTTGACGGCATACTTAGTAGGATTAAACACGTGCCGCAGCCACACAGCCAGCAAGAGAGAGAGAGAGAGAGAGAGAGCCCGAGCCATAGACAATCCCCAAACACGTTGGCAAATCCGCAATGCCATATAAATAAATTTGCCAAATTAATAGAATTACAACAACATCGAGATATCTATATAGAATTATTTTAAACTATTTTCACGTAGTTTGAATACACCTGCGGGCGTTTCGATAGCGCACGTTTCGCTAAACGAATTATAATAAATGGCAAAAAAGAGGTGAGAAATTCAATTTAACAATAATTGTCAATGAATCGTTCTCAATTGCTCTTCACGGATAAAATAATAAAATAATCAAATCATCATCAAAATCACATTTTTCAAGTTTTTAATTGAATTGCGATTATCGTTTTCATTAGCCAGCCGCAAGTGCTCAAATAATGTTTCATTAAAGCTAAAGATATTGATACGATAAACAGATGACAGTTATATTGCTGAAAGATAAGTTTTACTAAGCAGATTGAGAGAGTGAAGATGAGAAAATCAAGATGATGTGACATTTGAACAGAAGTCTGAATAGGGAATATATGAAACATTATATTATATTACTTTATATTATATTATATTATATTAAGAAAAGTTTGGACTTTAAAAAAATAAGAAAGAATAAAAATAACTAATAAACATTATATTTATATAAACTGATGACAAATGTTTACATCTTAATTTAAAGCACAGCCAAATAGTATTCCTTTGCTCTTCGATGAAAAAGAAAGAGAGAAAGGCTTAAATGTTGTTATAGATATCAAAGTTTGTTTCGCCTGCTCAAGGCCAATCGGAATTTGCCAAATCAGCAATTCTGCGTGATTTCAGCAACTAATTTACATTGTAATATTTACGACACTTGAAAACTCACGCAGGAAACACTAAACAAGCCAATCGACTCGAGCATACACAATAATATTAGTGTAAGCTATTCAGTAAATTAATTTGCAATTTTTCCAATTCAAGCAGCATTCAGAAGAGGGTCATTAAATATATATTTATTTTTATATATTTTTTTATTACTATAGCCAAGCAAAAAAACTCAATAGCCATTCACATGCTGCCCCAATAGCCAATAATAAATTAATCTAACTGCCGCACTCACACACTCACGCTCACAATTCACTTAAATGAAATGTTAATCACTTAATGGAGCCCACACTAAGCAATTTAAATAAACATTTTTCAGTCATTGCTTAATTAGCTGCAGCTTTCGGCTTCCAGCAGGAAACAAATTCACGCTCTGGGCCAGTGAAACAAAACTGAAATTAAGTATACGCAGCGTAGCCAAGCCAACGGCATTTGATTAAGCACCGTGCGCTATAAATACACGTAGTACACATCGAATGCTGTCGAAAATATTTTCGTAGAAACACGAATTCGCCACAGGGCAAGCCAACTCACCCACCCAAACGCCGAGTGGGTGGGGCCGCAGACAAGACACTCCCACATAGAGCAACACGAACAAACAGAACTGAAATGCGAAAGTCTTAGAGAGAATTCAGCGCGATTTGTTTGCTCGAAGCTTAATTTGTAGCGGCAAATGGTGTTGATTGTTGTTTTTCTTACATTTTACCACATCTCGCATCGCACATCTCACCCAACGACCCAGCCAACCACCCAACCACACAACAGCCAGCAGTCGAACAGCCCCTGGGTGGTGCTTGCGCTTGGCGCAGCTAAAGACCAATAAAAGTTAAAGGCGCTACAGTGGATAAACACGATTTGGAGCATTGTTTCGATGCTCTCGCTCTCGTCGTCCGCAAATTAATGATCAGCAATGGCAAAGCTGTAAATGGTAAGTGCTTGTTAAGCATTTGCCATTTGTTTTGCCACACAGTTACCCAGTTGCCCAGTTTCCTGCTTTCTGGTTCCCTGTTCCCAGTTCCCCGCCTCCTAGTTCCCCCTGCAGGGCATGTCGCGTGTTTTATCACATCACATGTCGAACATTATTTGATTATTAATTAAGAGCATTCACTAATTCCGAGCTTTTCGTAGCGGAAAACTAAGCAGCTGTTGCTGTAGCTGGGAATCTTCTTCACTTTTGACTTGACTGCTTAATGCATGCTGAGACTTAATTCATAGACAAGTTTTTGAAAGCAAGCAGGTTGGCTTCAGATTTTAGTTTAATGTTAATCAATGCAAACAATTTAAGCTTAATATATTTAAATATATATATTTTTTATTAGTTATTATTATATTTTTTTTTATTGTTTCATTATTTTACATTAATTATTACTAATCATTCAATTTTAATTTAATTCAATTATTATTACCTACAGCTGGCCATTAGAGTCGAGTGCTTTATTCCTTTACGCTCTGTTCGTGAAGTCAGCCGAAGCAATCATGCTATCTCGCTCTCACCTTGAGCGAGAGCATTCAGTTTCTTTTCGTTTTTAATTTGTGTTCAACTATTCGTGTGACGCTCTTTTCACGAACATCGTTCGCTCGATTACCTCTTCGTATGCCTGTCTGTATATATGTCTCTCTCTGTCTATCTCCCAGCCTGCGCCTTCATCTCACTATCCGCCTGATTAACGAAGATCATTCGAGTTGTTTATATGTGTGCGGCAGTCTTCATTTCGTATTTATATTTGAGCAACACGAAGCTAGAATGCTTGCAGCCGCAGCGAGAGCTCCCATTGGTCAATTAATGCTCGACTGAAACGACCTCTACCTGGCGCCAGGCTTAACATTTGAGCGCGTCTTCGTGTATGAGTGTATATAAAGGGCAGCAGCTGCAGCATTTCTTCAGTCGCCCAGGCCTGGTGGGGGTCAGTTGTGCAGTGCAGTGAATTGCGTGATCGTTCTGCAAAGCATTACAGACTTGGAGGAAATTATTGGAGGATATTCTGAGAGGAAATTATTAGAGGAAATACTTAGAAGAAATTCTTAGAGAAAACACTTAAAGCAAACACTAAGAAAAGCTTTTAACGAGCAACTTAAGTAACTCTTCAGCAGGCGCAAATTATATTAATATTTCTATTAATACTCACCCGTTTAGGTGATTGCAAATATGTCAAATCCAAAGGTAACCTTATCTAGATTTCGACTAAAGCATAAATAACCATCAATGTCTGGATTCATACTTCAAAGAGCACAGCTTTTGTGTGTGTATGTGTGTGTGTTGTTTCTTCCACTCGTTTTCCCCACGTTGAAGTGAATGCTTAGCATTTCATGTTAATTAGGATGACTGACTGCAAACAATTCTTAACTGATGTTGCGAATGTCTCGCAAAGTAGCTGATGAGGTCAAAATGCAAACGACCTTTAAACGCCAAAACCGTAGCACATAGCCATAGGGAAGGAACCCGAACATGAACATGGACATGGACGTGGACATGGGCCGGGTAAGGGGCATATAGTGGAAAAGTGCTCAAGCAGCAGCAGACACCAGCTTGCCAATCTTTGAGCGCACATGTGTGTGTGTGTGTGTGCAGCTGTGTGGATGCGTGTGCTTCGCTTAAGTAAACAGAGCCAGCTGGAAGGCGGTCACTGGCTGGCAGCGCGCACTGTGATTTTAGCCTCACCTGCCTGCCGTTGCAAGTGGCGTTCAGACGTTCACCTGAGCCCTTTTAATAAACGTAGCAACGCGCAGCATTGTTGACTTTGGTCTGTATTCAGATGCTCGTATCCGTCCCGTCGTCCTGGCGCCCCTAAAGTGGCATTTAGTGTCAACGAACTGGCACCCACTGGCCACGCCTACACTCCCATTTCCCACTTTTTCAGTTATTAAGTCGTTTGTCTGTGTGTAAGTATGTGTGTGTGTGTTTATAAAAGAGCCGACTTGACGATCGCGAACGTGAGTGGCCGCCCCATATCAACAGCAGGAGCAGGAGCAGGAACAGATGTAGCCGCAGCTGTGCAGACACGCAGCTTATTACGTGCCCCAGGAACAGCAACAACTGTTCAGGAGTCAATCATGTTATCCATCTGCCCACTCGTTGATACAGCACCTTCAGCTATACGCCTCTATGTGTGTGTGTGTGTGTGTGTGCATGCGTGCGTGCGTGTGTGTGCGGCCAAGTTTGACAGAAACTATCAAAGTTAGCTGCAATGTGTCCGTTTCCTAATCAATACGTGTGCTCAAATTCGATTTAACTAATACTAATACTCAAACCAATTAGACCAACTATTGCGGGTTACTTCAGCTTGCCAAAGTCTTGGCCAGGCACTAATTACATTTCGCTCCATATCTTTCTGGACGGAGTATCCGCTTACTGCTGCCATAACCATGAATTTAACGCGAAAGCTTTAGCGACTATTTACTGTACTTGAAAGTTGTGAATGGGTAAATATTTTAATGGGTTATGAGGGTGACTGAATATGTAATTGATAGAGCTTTGTGGAAGGAGTTTCAAGTTAAGTAGATGTGTGTGATGTTATGACTATGTTAAAGGTATGTTAACATGTTCATATTGTTTAGCTTTGAGAGTTTATTCCTTTTACCATTTAAAAGTTTAGTTAAATAAATGTTAAGAATTATGTTAAAGTGTATTAAAGTTCTCGAACTCTATTTATTATACATAGCTTCCATAATAGATATTTAAACTAAAATTAAATAAATGTTAACAACTAATAAAAATATTTGTTGAATATAGACAAATATGACACAAACATTAACTCGCTATGTTAAACGCATGTTAACAGATTCAATATTACGCTGTAGTTCTCCAGACAAACGGAGTTCAATAGACGTTAGCAGCTCTGTTCAAGGCATGTTAAGTAACTGTTTAATTTAAGATCTAGCTGTAGGGTAAATTAAAGCAGGAATCTTAGCTTAAATCTCATTTATTAGCCACCTTTTCGCAGCTTCACTTCACTATTCAGATGCATTGTGGCGCCGGTCGGCACTCAACGGCAAGTTTTAGAATAAAACTCGCAGCTTTTCAACTTGGCTGGCGCAAAGTGCCACCAATTGCCGTAAAGTGCAGACTGCAATCAGTCAGACAGTTGGAGTTGGTCTTGGAGTTGTCCTCAACCCAGCTGAGATAGCAGCTAAAAGCAGCTAAAATGGCGAGCAAATGTCGCACAAATTAATGGCAATAGCTGCGCGCCGCTTCAAAACTATTGATAGATAAAAATGTTACCAGATAATGGATAAAGGAAAGAAAATGGAAATGGAAATGAAACAGGGAATCGCTGCGAAGCCAACTCAATCAAGAGAAAAGAAAGAAAAGGACTCGCACTAATGGTCAAGACGCGTCAAGTAAATTGTGCAAGCAGCTGTCGCCTGAGTTGCTGCTGCTGTCAAATTGAATCTGGGCGGAAAACAACGGGAAGTAAACCAAGAAGATTTCACTAGAAATGTATACGTGTATTTAGTATGAGCTAGTGAACTATAGTTAGAGATGCCGTAAGCATATTGGGTATTTCATTACAATGAAAAGTAATAATTAATATGGGAATGTATGGCTAAAGATTATTTTTATTATAATTTATGTTTATCCATATAATTTATATAATATTTCTACTCTTTCTCTTAAGATATTAATCAATGCCCATATGAAAGATTTGTTAATATTTTCTTAGGCTTTTAAGCAATATTCTTATCTCGTTAGTTTCGAAAGATTTTTAATTAGATAAAAAAAATATATATCTAAATATTATATTATATCATTTGCTAATTGCATGTATTTATTTTATTGTTGTCATTATTCCTTAAACCTCAACTTATCCATTTGCTGCTCTTATCTCTCCCTGCTCCTCAGTTAATGGAAAATGTTTTTAGCAAAAGTTTTTGACTAATTTGTCTCTAAGTTTATTTTTAGTTATTTCTGCTCAGGCATTCATATAATAGCTGTCAATATCAATTGTGCACAGCTGTCGATGAGATGAGTGTGTTTGACAAGCAAGAATTATTTTAATTATTTCTGACCATATTTAATGCAGCCTTGCTAAAATTATCAAACTAAGAAATTGTAATACAATTTTTATTTAGTAAATATATTTAATTGAACATTCTTACACTCAACTGCATAGGCAAATCTCTGGCAATTTAACTATTGTACTTTCATTATGCTCTTAAATCAGAATGAGGACTGAAAGAGAGAGAGAGAGAGAGGGAGAGAGAGAGAGCGGCACAGAGCTAATATTTGCAGACAATCGTGAGAAGTGAACACTTTATCATGGCTGTCATTGGAATGCTTAACTAAAGTTCGATTCAAGCATAAATTCCGAACGAATACGCAAAAGCAACGAAAAAGAACAGAATCAACTTATCGTTTAATTTATGCAGCTAAAACCAACCGCTCCGCTCCACCTACAGCAGGTGGAAACAATGGCAACAAAAGCGTCCAAATTGCGTTTAACTAAACGGCTAAATAAGCTAAAAGGATTTCTGGCCATGACGAACACAGCATAGCAATAGGAAGCAGCCACTTGAGGAGATACAGACAGAGAGCGAGAGGGAGAGAGGTGGTATGAGAGAGTGAGGGAGCTTGTCGCAGGCATTAAGGGGCAGCACTCTTTAAGGTATTAGCCAGCAAGTCACTGCCGCAATGCCACAAGAAAAGTGGCACAGATCGGCTTTTGGATTTCGCTAGCTGCCAATATCGGGCATTACATTTATATGTAGTCCCCGGTTTTTCATGCAGTTCTGTTCGATTGCAACTGTAGCAGGACACGCGACCCACATGCATATAAACATTTCACGGCTAGCGACATATCTGTGCACCATTTTTATGGCCAGCTGCGGTGCTCGATGCTCGATGCTCTGCACTTCCTGCACCCAAACAGAGGAACATGAAAAAATTGGAATAAGACAAAAAACAAAACGAAAAAGAAAGAATTTGTATGCAGTATGTACATGACTGTGGCCTGCCTGTTATCTCTGTATAATCCACTTTATATTTTCTCACCAGCCACCAAAAATTGAATAAAAACATAAATCCCCCTTTGGCTATACGGCTTAATTTAGTGCGCGAAATAACCAAGTTGACAAAGAGTAAGACAGAAGAGAGATTCAAGATGAAGGAGTTTATGCCAAAAACAATAAATTAACTGATGATAAATACTTGTAACAGGATTTACAGCAGTAATACATTTCTATTGACAAGACTTAATAGCAAACCATTTACATATCTCTAAAGACAGTCCTAATGATATGGGCTTAGAGCTGATATTTTATAAGGAAATTTTCTTTCAGCAACAAACTGAACTTTAACTCGCAGCTAGAAATGCGGAAGGCATGCAAGCTGTAGAAAATTAAGGTCAGAGCTTATATGAAATGCATTCAACGGAAATGTTTACATAAATGTTTGCTTAGCGACAGAAATAATGAAAGCCCCCCTTTAGACTCGCCCACGGCACTTCAGAAACTCGGATCGCTGCCAAGAAAATGTAGCTTAAGACAAGCTTTAAAATTTAAATTTATAAAATGGTTATCTATATGATTTTATATTACATACTAAATATATATAAGTATTGAAAAACAATCATATTTAATATATAACTATTATATATAGATATACATAAATCAAGTTATTTGCTCTATCATTTATAATTTACAATTTGTTTATTTTTTATACATAAACATTTGTTTTTACTGTGGAAAATATTTCAAATATTTGCGCCCATTCATACAGCAATTGATCACGATAGCCTATCGATACTTTCGCTACTGTAAACTCAACAGTTTTGTTAACAGTTCACTTGAGTTTAACAGCACCTGTTGCTAGCACCAACTTTTCATCAGTCTTAGTGTTTTTTTGGGCGAGAGCGGTTGAGTTGTGCGTTGACTGTTAATTTGACTTGCAAAATTTTTTAAAACTTAACGGTAAGTTATACGAACCTAACAAAAACAAATAACTTAATGAAAAATATTTATTTGTTTTACGGTCGTGTCCTACAGAGAAACAATATACTAATTTTTAACATATTCATATAAAAATTCTTTGAAAAATTCTGAAATTGAGCATATCTTAATTACAATTATTAATATGAATCCAGTGTGTTCGAAATAAACTAACCTCTGCTAATGCCATTACATCGTATTTTCGGAGCCAGAAGTGAATACATATTTGGATCTGTGAATATGTTTAGGCGGTTTGAAAATTATTCACACATAGCCGCTACATAGATAGGCTGAATCGAATCTTTTGGGACCCATTGGACACATTTAAAACTGTTTAGCATAACAAACATGCCACATTTCCATATATGTATACTGTCTAATCAAATTCATTATGCTTGAGCTCGTTTTAAGATGAAAATGGGAAATCTGCTTTTGTGAAAAAGTATGTCATTTGCATAGAGAGAGTATAATAAATATGTATAAATATGTTGCTTATCAACAAACAAACAAGCTCTATTTCGAAAAGTTAGTGCAGCTCATACAAGCCAGCGCAACAATCCGAAACATAATATTATTTATGCTTTTAGTTTTGTAATAACCTGATAAGCGATTTGTTTTTTTTTTTTTTTATTTTCTTTTTATTTTTTATTATACCCTTAATAGTAAAAGAAACCCTACTTCTTATCTATAATATGCTCTGACAATAATTTAATCATATATAAATACAATTTGTTTATACTTGGTATATATAAAGATTAAAAAAATAATATAAAGATTTACAAATATTTCATCTTATTAAAATAATTTGTATATATTTTTTTTAAATGATTTTGTTTTTTTTCTTTTAGGTATAGACATGTCGACGCAAGGTGCAGAGAATCGTGTCTATATCAAAAATGGCCAAATTGTGAATCACGACAAGACATTCAAAGCTGATGTTTACATAGAGGATGCCATTATCAAGTAAATATGATAAATAAATATGAACGAATGTATTTGATTTTGATGGTGTTTAGTTTTGTATTTATCTTTATTGTTCTGAGCCTGAGTTTTAATACCCAGACTCAGCATATTTTTCAACCCTCCGCGTTGGGCTATTACATATTCTTATTTATCGCTGAGTGTGTAAGACTCCGCTTTGTTCTATTAGCTATTCTTATCCTATCGCTGAGTTTATGAGGCTCAGCGCTCGCCTCTTACGTTATCTTACTCTCGGGTTGCAGGGGTTGGTCTTCATTTCTCTATTTATACAGTCCGTACATGTGACCCATATCTTTTCACAGCGCACTACCTGCTAGTCGCTGAGTGCGTTGGAGGCATGCATACGATCTTCGTATATTGACATATTCATGCCTGAACAATATATGATATCTATACGTGCATACGCTAACATTCAAATCTTGTCAGATTCGTAGGACCCGCTGCGGATATAACGGTGCCAGGTGGCGTGCGCACAATCGATGCCAGCGGCAAGCTAATTATTCCAGGTGGCATAGATCCGCATACTCACATGCAGCTACCATGTGGCGATGCGGTGACAGTGGATGAGTAAGTAATTGGAGTGCTACAAATAGGGATCAAACGATATATAGCATGATTATTCATTTTAGTTTTTATCACGGAACCAAAGCAGCTGTGGCTGGTGGCACTACAATGATAAGTAAATATTCATTATATATGTATATATTTGTGATATTAAGAAATCCCATTCCCTAGTTGACTTTGTGTTGCCAAACAAAAACGAATCCTTAATTGAGGCCTATGACAAATGGCGCAGCTGGGCAGATCCCAAGGTCTGCTGTGACTACGCACTTCATATGGGTATTACTTGGTGGTCGAAATCGGTGTCTGACGAGATGGGCATACTTTGCAAAGAGCTGGGCATCAATTCATTCAAATCCTATATGGCCTATAAGGGACTCTATCAGCTGGTTGACTCGGAATTATTGGATGTCTTTGAGCGCGTACGAAGCTTGAATGCTGTAGCTATGGTTGGCTCCTATTTAAATCTTGATATGTGATTTCTTCTAATTTGATATGTTTGCTGTTTCAGGTTCATGCTGAGAATGGCGATATTATTGCCAAGAATGCCGAGCGACTGCTAGCTAAAGGTATCACTGGACCCGAGGGTCACGAGTTGTCGCGACAGGAGGAGGTGGAGGCTGAGGCCGTGCATCGTGCTTGCATTTTGGCTCATCAGGTGGGTCAAGCTTTAATTAGATATACACATACATATATACAACATACACTAAAGTATTTATCATTGATAACAACTTGGGCAACTGCTAGTTATTTCTCTATCTTTCTGTCAGTTTGCTGACTCTTGAGAAAGTGTGGACTCTGATTGGAGTCACTTTAAACCATAAGCGATAATGCTTATGATGAATAATGTTAATTAACATAAATTTCAGCTGCTGTTAGAAGTGAGTTATGTTATCCTATTAAGAGTTGCTCCAACTTATATGTAAATATTTACATGACTTTTTATTAATATTTAATTAATATTTTTTTAATTATTATTTAATAGAATTTCAAGTTTATTAAAAGGCAAAGGATATATTATTATGATTATTTTACATTTTATTTTTAATTCAATTTATCTATTTTCTCATACAATCGATTTAAACTGATAATAACTCCTCTGCAGGTCGATTGTCCACTGTATGTGGTGCACGTTATGAGCAAATCGGCGGGCATTGAGGTAGCACGCGCTCGTGAGCGTTATCGTGGGAAGTACATCTACGGTGAGACCTTGGCGGCGGCTCTCGGTACAGATGGCACCCACTATCGCTGCCAGCACTTTGGTCATGCGGCTGCTCATGTGCTGAGCCCGCCCCTGCGACCCGACAAGACCACGCCCGAGTTTATGATAAAGCTACTAGCCAGGTGAGTTGTCAGGGCTAATACGTTTGTTAGCCGATAAATCATTCACTTCCACATCTAACCATGCCTTACAACATCTCAGCAAATCCTCTCTCACTTTCAATTATGATTTTATACAGTATATACATATTTTCTATTCATATTAATAATATACAATATATCACTGTCATTTCATTGCATTGATTTTATAAAATAAATTAAAATGAATTTGGTTTTCGTTTCTTTATTTCGCAGCAATGATCTGCAGACGACGGGCAGCGACAATTGCACGTTTAACAAGGAGCAAAAGGAGCTGGGCCTGGGCGACTTTACCAAAATACCGAATGGCATCAATGGCGTTGAGGATCGCATGTCCATAGTCTGGGAACGTGGCGTACATTCGGGACTGATGGATCCGTGCAGATTCGTTGCCATAACCAGCACAAATGCCGCAAAAATATTCAATATCTATCCTAAAAAGGGACGAATTGGTAAGTAGATTTAAATATATAATCTAATATAAAAATAATAATTTATTTGATTTCTAGCCAATGGCTCAGATGCTGATATTGTTATTTGGGATCCGCAAGCAACTCGCACCATATCCAAGGATACCCATCATCATGCGTGCGATTTCAATATCTTTGAGGTACAGTCATATATATATAGGCTATATATGTATATATACCCTATTACCAATTTCTCTCCCCATAGGGCCAGACTGTGCATGGAGTGCCTGAGTATGTGTTGGTGCGCGGACGCATTTGCGTGGAGAATGGAGAGCTTCGAGTTACTAAAGGATTTGGACGTTTCATACCCACGCCGTTGCGACCGCCTTTTGTTTACGACAGTATTGATGGCAAGCAGGAGCAAGGGGAGGGGGAGGGACAGGATAATTTAGCTGCAGCGATTTAAAAATACTTCGCATTTATGCTACCCCTTTTTAAGTGCACAATCCACCTGGCGGAAAACCATCAGGCTTTTGATGGTTGCGATTGAAAAAAAAAATATCAAAATAGGTGCAAAAAAAAAATAATAAATAAACAAAATATATGTTAAATTGTCACATCAAATCTTTTCCTACTCTAAATTGAATTCTCAAGCCCGCAACATTCATCATTTATCATATAAAATTCGTTTATTTTTGTTTTATTTCATATGATTAGTTTTATTTAGTTTTAAAAATTTTTTACTTTGGCATATATGTATATTACATTTTTGCGCCCTCTTACGTAGCAATCGATCTCGATAAGCTATCGATACTTTCACAACTGTTAGCTTAACAGTTTTGTTAACAGTTCACTTGAGTTTAACAGCACCTGTTGCTAGCACCAACTTTTCATCAGTCTTATCAGAGTTTTTTGGCGAAAGCGGTTGCGTTGTGCGTTAGCTGCCAGATTTGTCGGCAATTTAACTTCCGAAATTGTTCAAAGCTTAACGGTAAATCATACGAACTTACTACTGAAACTTAAGGAAAAACAATTAAGTATTCATTTGATTTATATACGCGCGTGTCATACAGAGAAACTATACACTAAGCTGTAATATATATAGAAAGCCATTAAAAATTGCAATTTATTGCTGAACTTTAGCACAGGCTAATTTTCTTTTTGAAAAATTCTGAAATTGTGTATGGTTTGAATACAGTTATTAATACGAATCAAGTGTGCTTGAAATAAACTAATCTCTGCCAATGCGATTACATCGCACATCAACTATTTGGTAGTAGGTCAGAGAATAATGTTTTTCGCACTCGTTTTTTTTTTTTTCGAAGCCAGAGGCGAATACATATTTGGATCTGTGAATATGTATAGTCGTTTGTATGCGTGTGTGTGTGTGTCTGTGTTTGTGTTTAATATTATTCACATGTGGCCGCTACGTAGATAATTGCTGAATCGGCTATTTTGGTACCTATAAGAAAACTAGATTGTTGTTATTGCATGCCCATTGAGCACATATGAAACTGTTTAGCATAACAAACATGCCATATATGAAAACATAGATGTACATATACATATGCACTTCCGTCTAATCAAATCGGCTTAAAGAAATTAGGCTTGAGTTGGTTTTCTTTAAGGCTCTCTTGTTTTTAAATATTTTTAATTTTTATGAATTTGTATTTTTCTTCATTTACGTATTTCCTACAACATTTCGCCAAGTGTGTTCTATATTTAAAGCACAACATTTTCTTGCGTCACTTCACATCTGGGGCAGTGAGACATAAAAAATTGCATTGCATGTCGGCATTATGTCTGCTGTAACTCGGAAAAGGTCGATCTTTAAATGGATCGCATGTACGACTATCTCAATTGATAAGACTACAAATTGGTGCATTTAAAGTACATATTTAACTAAACATGCTCTAGCATTGACAAGAGCAAACCTCTGCTATCAGCCATTTATCAAAGATTGTAAACTTTGAAAAAAAAAATATATAAATATATTCATATATGTCTAGATATGTAGCTTATCAATAAACAAACAAAAATTCGAATTTGAAAAGTTAGTTCAACGCATGTTAGCTAGCGCAATAAACAGAAACATAATATTATTGATACTTATCAATTTTGTAATCATCTGATAAGATTTTTCGTTTTTTCTTGCGTCAAGCGAAAGTTAGATTAAGAAAAGCGAAGAAAAAACAAAAATGAAAAATAATTAAATAAATAAGGACTTGTTTACTTTATGTTTGTGTTTGATTTGTAGCTGTTTGATATTTATATGCCTAAGTAAATCTAGCTGAAGCTGCTTTTAGGGCCAACCTCATATAAATAAATACATCCATAGATTGACCAAGCAGGAGTGAAACTATTCTGGTTAGCGATTGTTTAAGCTATTGCTTAAGCTATTCATAAATAATTATTCACATAATTAATAAAACTTGTCATTTGATTATAAATTATCAGACAGTTGTTGGGTATATGTAAATAAATATTATAAACCTATCTAAAACTAAGCAAATAAGTAGCTTCAAAATAAAACTAAATAGTAGTATAATATCTAATAGTAGTATAATATCTTATGCAGTTTTTGGATTTCATTTGCTCTTATGTGGTCAAAAGCATAAAAAACAAACCCTAGATCTTATCGAGAATATGCTCTGGAAATAAAACAATTTTAAACAAATACAATTTTATTTTATACTCGGTATAAAAAAGATTAAATAATAATTTTTCTCTTTAAATTAATTTTTATAAATCGATTTTCAAATTGTTATTTCAGGTATTGACATGTCGACGCCAGTGAAAAAAGTGCCCATACACTTGCAAAGCGCACAGAATCGTGTCTATATCAAAAATGGCCAAATTGTGAATCACGACAAGACATTCAAAGCTGATGTTTACATAGAGGATGGAATTATCAAGTAAATATAATAAATAAATATGATATCTATACGTGCAGAAGCTAACACTCAAATCTTGTCAGATTCGTAGGACCCGCTGCAGATATAACGGTGCCAGGTGGCGTGCGCACAATCGATGCCAGCGGCAAGCTAATTATACCAGGTGGCATAGATCCGCATACGCACATGCAGCTGCCCTTTGGCAACGCGGTGGCAGTGGATGAGTAAGTGATTGGAGTGCTACAAATAGGCATCAAACGATATATCACTATTGTTCATTTTAGTTTTTATCATGGAACCAAAGCAGCTGTGGCTGGTGGCACTACAATGATAAGTAGGTATTCATTATATTGTATATATCTATCTATGTATTAGTGATATTAAGAAATCCCATTCCTTAGTTGACTTTGTGTTGCCAAACAAAAACGAGTCCATGATCGAGGCCTATGACAAATGGCGCAGCTGGGCAGATCCCAAGGTCTGCTGTGATTACGCACTCCATGTTGGCATTACTTGGTGGTCGAAATCTGTGTCTGACGAGATTGGCATACTGTGCAAAGAGCTGGGCATCAATTCATTCAAGACATTCATGGCCTATAAGGGACTCTATCAGCTAAATGACTCGGAACTATTGGATGTCTTTGAGCGCATACGAGGCTTGAATGCTGTGGCTATGGTGGGCTTATATTAAAGTCTTTATATTTACTCTTAAATTTTTCTAAATTTTATACGTTTGCCGTTTCAGGTTCATGCTGAAAATGGCGATATTATTGCCAAGAATGCCAAGCGATTGTTGGCCGAGGGCATTACTGGACCCGAGGGTCACGAGTTGTCGCGACAGGAAGAGGTGGAGGCTGAGGCCGTGCATCGTGCTTGCATTTTGGCTCACCAGGTGGGTCAAGCTTAAATTAGATATATGCATACATATAAAATATATATATACATATATAACATATAAATTACAATTAGCTAACTGTCATTAATAACAACCTAGACAATAATTTATACTAGTTATTTATTTTATTTATTTATTTATCGTTCTGTTAGTTATTTGACTCGTTAGTTTGGATTCTTATTGGAATCACTCAAACAACCAAGCATAATTAGCATAAGCTTTATTAACATGCCGTTTTGTGATGAAGACTGTTAATTAACATACAGCTCAGCATGCTGTTATAAGGGAGTTATGTTATCCTATTAAGATTAGCGTCAGCTAATGCTCATGCAAATATTTACATGATTTTTTAGTAGTAAAATAATATTTGTATGTAATTTATAATGATATTCACATATAAATTTAATATTCCATATTGGTTTATGTTCTTTTATTTTTAATTCAATTTATCTATATTATTTCATATTCGATTTAAATTTACAAAAATACTTCTGCAGGTTGATTGTCCACTGTATGTGGTGCACGTTATGAGCAAATCGGCGGGCATTGAGGTAGCACGCGCTCGTGAGCGTTATCGTGGGAAGTACATCTACGGTGAGACCTTGGCGGCGGCTCTCGGTACAGATGGCACCCACTATCGCTGCCAGCACTTTGGTCATGCGGCTGCTCATGTGCTGAGCCCGCCCCTGCGACCCGACAAGTCCACGCCCGAGTTTATGATGAAGCTGCTAGCCAGGTGAGCTGTCAGGGCCAATACGTTTCTTAGCCGATAAATCATTCAGTTAAAGTGACGTTTAATCAAACATATTGACATATATCACATCCACACTAATCATGCCTTACCAAAACTCAGATGATGACGCCAGCAAAGTCAGCAAATCCTTTGTCATTGCCCCAGGCAGTGTCAAGGATGATTTGCCGTAGTGAGTATATATTTTCGCATTCTATTCATATTAATAATATATATCACTGTCATTTCATTGCAAGTATAAAATTGATTTTATAAAATAAAATAAAATAAATGTTATATATTTGGTTTTTCTTTCTTTATTTCGCAGCAATGATCTGCAGACGACGGGCAGCGACAATTGCACGTTTAACAAGGAGCAAAAGGAGCTGGGCCTGGGCGACTTTACCAAAATACCGAACGGCGTCAATGGCGTTGAGGATCGCATGTCTCTGGTCTGGGAGCGCGGTGTTCATTCCGGCCTGATGGATCCGTGCAGATTCGTTGCCATAACCAGCACAAATGCCGCCAAAATATTCAATATCTATCCTAAAAAGGGACGAATTGGTAAGTAGACATATGTATATAATATATATCTGAGTATACTTAAATAATTGTTATATATATATTAAATTTATTAAATCAACTATTAAATTCATTTGATTTCTAGCCAATGGCTCAGATGCTGATATTGTTATTTGGGATCCGCAAGCAACTCGCACCATATCCAAGGATACCCATCATCATGCGTGCGATTTCAATATCTTTGAGGTACAGTCATATATATATGAGCTATACATATATACACCCTCTTACCAATCTCTCTCCCCATAGGGCCAGACTGTGCATGGAGTGCCTGAGTATGTGTTGGTGCGTGGACGCATTTGCGTGGAGAATGGAGAGCTTCGAGTGGCTGAGGGCTTTGGACGTTTCGTACCCACGCCGTTGCGACCGCCTTTTGTTTACGACAGTATTGAGGGCAAGCAGCAGGAGGGGGAGGAGGTGGCACAGGATGAGCAGGTGCCACTCAATGGCAGCGTAACTAAAAAGCTAGCCAAACTGGACGTTCACGTGGCTGAAATCGAACCGCCTTCGGCCATGTTCTCTGGCAATCCTACGCCCAGCGTCGCTTCGAGTGGAGTTGGACGCGTGGACGGCAAGCGGGATATGCAGGAAACATCATTTTCGCTAAGCGGTGCGTTCTAAATTAGCTGCAGCGGCTTAAGAATATTTCGAATTTATTCTCCCCTCCCTTTTTTATGCATTGCAGAGGAACTGGACAAATCCGGCGTGCGCTCGTCCATTAAAGTGCATAATCCACCTGGCGGAAAATCATCCGGCTTTTGGTAAATGCCATTGAAGCTGTTAAGCAACATCTATGTTAAGTTTCTGTCTTTGAATTGTGTTTAATATATGCAGACGCTGAAAAATATTTACTGATAAATGTAACCAAAAAAAAAATATTGTTTTTTAAATTAACATAAATTATTTATAATATTCATGTGGAAAAAATAGGCAATAATGTAAACATTTAATGGAATAAAAATTATATTATAATATATAAATATACAATATATATTTTATAAATATATATAAGCTTAAAGTTGACTTTTGATAACATGCAGCTGGAAAGCAATGGAAACTTTAATCAATCAGCATTGAAATGCAGCAAATATATTTAATTTTTTATTGAAATGCATCATGAATGAAGTGCATACATACATACATATATATTTTACTTTACAGCATATAAATATAATATAATATAAAAGTTTACTTAGTCAACTGAACAGAGAGAGAGTTTGTTCTTCAGTATTTTAGTAGTATTTGAATATTCTCTACTCCCTTATTCTAGTATTAATAGTAGTAAAAATATTTTTACTACGTATATACTATAATAATGTTCCTATTGCTTAGCTTATGTGATATTTAGATGATCCAATCTATAACTCCTGTTATCTCCTCTTTCCGCCTACATTGAACTCAGATCACATCAAATCATTTCCTATTCTAAATTAAATTCTCAGAGCCGTAACAAAGCACTCCATGCCTTAGTAGAGATTATTTGTAGGGTGCTTCTATTAGCTGATATTAGCATTCCACTAATAAATCCACATATATACAATGTTTCGCTGTCAAAATAAACAAGTTACAACAAAATTTCAAAGTGCAACAAAAAATGTTAACAGCGGCGCAAATCAGTCAACGAAAATGAAGCCAAAAACAACAACAACAACAACGAGAGCTCCAGCAAAAGTTGTCAATGAAGAGAAGAAGACAACAACCACAGCAACAACAACCACAACAACAAGGAGCAGCGCACACAAGCTTAGCCCAGCCTCCGTGCAGAATGCTCCCAGAAGCCAGGCTAAGCCAGGCCTGAACTCGCGCAGCTCCCAGCTGGCAGGCAAATCGGATGGCAGCACTGCATCAGCCGTGGGCACTCGCAAGACGAAGACCTTCAAGCATCAGGATAACATATCGTCCAGAATGCGGATTATTGCCGGCGCATTGCCACGAGCGACGCAGTGGCACAATAATCGCATTTATCGGCCGTCGTCCTCGAAGATCTTCGACTATGATCTGTCCAAGCAGGAGGCGCGCTTCTTTGGCCAATTCCGTACGCCGATGAAATCTGTGCCGGCCGATGAACTGCAGCTGCTCAGGTCTGGCAATCGTTCGTCCTATTTGGAGACGCGCTACGGCCATACGCCGGATGTCAAGTACAACTATCCGGAGGCAACCAGCTGGCGATATGGCTGGTTCCATCAGGTCAATGCCACAGCCAAATAGAAGGAGAGACTGATTCTTCCGCCCGCTCATGCTAAGCTGAATAGGATAGGGACTAGCGATCACACCCTCAGCTGGCATTTCGTTTCCATTGCACAGCCAGTCGAACTTAGATGTACTTTTGATTTTATTAATCCCCCTCTTTTTTTTTATTCTCCTTTGGTGTTTTTTCTACTCTCCTTATACCATATACCATACATCATAACAGCCCAAATTGATGAAAGTGTAGCGAAATGAATTGCCTAGCTCTTCGCATGTGTTGAAATGAGTTGAGATGAGATCTTTAGCATGTAAATGTCAGTACATCCCATTAAATATACCAACACGAGTGTTTAACCTATTGCAAATATTGAGTTTGATTTTGTTAAGAGAATGAATGGGTGAATGAATGAGTGAATGAATGAATGAAGAATGAAATCGGCAGTAAGATTCATGATTAAATCCTAGGCCTAGTAGAACGAAAGCTATTCATCTCTGGGCCTGAGTTTTTTGTGCCTGTTTTATAGCATGAGAAGATTATCCTCATGAATTTACCTTGATTGAGAAAAATTATATTGATAAATATATTTATAAATATTTATCACCAATCCGAAATGTTCTCAGAGTTTTATACTACCATAAGGATAAGTTAAATTGAAGATAATATATATTTAACCATGTTGCTTAAGCCTAGCTTTGCTTGGTTCAATTTTATAAAAATGTATACAATGTGCTTGAATAGAATAATAAAAAAATATCTATATAAATATTCAAACAAATTAATTTAAAATAAAAACAAATTAATTTAAGTTAAAAATATGTATAAATTGCCTTCAATTTCACCTTCAAGATTAATAGAAAAATCTATAAAAAATATTGAAAAATTATTTATTTAAAAAATATATATAAAATTATAAAATATATTAAAAAAATATATAAAAATATATATAAAATCATCACAGCAAATTCAAGTTTCTAGAGACCATTCAACACTATTCAACACTTTAACTAGTTTAGCTTTCGCTTCAGCTTCAATTACTTTAAATTTGCAATGACAATTTTTCTCGATTTGTGCGCCACTATAAAATGCATTACATCGCTAGATCCGGCACCACTACCAGCACCGCCCGCACTCGCTCGGCTCACAGTCTGCGCGTGTTTTTTTTTATGTGCGTGCTGCAGCGGTGTCTCGTGGGGCATTTAAAGTGTTGCAAGTGCAAAGTTTTTCAACTTGAGCTACTTATTGTGTTGCACGCTGATTGACTCGTGGAAAGGCACAAGTTTTTAATTGTTTCATGACATTTTCAACAGCAATACGGTTATATGAAGTGGCTTCAGTCAGTCCACTTTATTAACTTTATTTGATGAGGAACCACTTTGAATTCGCCTTGCTCGGATTCTCGCCAATTGAAGGCAGCTTTTCGACTGCCATTGTTGCATTTCAAGCACTTTTAGCTGGACAAACTTTGGCCCAACACCAGCGTCAGCTCCGTTGCGCATTCCTCTGCTGCACAGACAGACACAGACACAGACAGAGTTGCTCGAACTACTTCTGAAGCGCCTCGACTCGACTCGTCTCGTCTCCTCCCGATGTCTGTTATTGCTGAGTACTGCTTGATTGCAAACAACAATTCTCACTTGGCCCGCCACAGGTCCCGATGGAGCTGAAGTTTATTATTATTTGGCTTGTTTCACATTTTTCAAGCTTCTATTTACCTTTAAACACATTTCGCTTTGGTCTTGTTTGTTGGATCGTTTGAGTTTTATTTGTATTCGATATCATCGACGGCCAAACTTGGCCATCCAATGTTTACTCAGTTGGCAAAACTCTTCGCGCTGTCTGTCCACTGGCGGCTCTCGGTCTGGGATTTGTAAATGATTGAAACTTTAGTGAAATGTCTTCACATCTCCGGGGACCATTTGGGCATACATATAAGCGGATAAGCTGACAGCAAAATAAATTATGGTATGGCAACTGAGTGTGCGAGTATAACAGTCAAATATAACAGGTAAATTGGAATTAATGAAAAAAGTTAGGAAGTGATATTTAACAGACAGTATAATGGTTAATGCGGCAGCTGTTAAATGGGACATTTTATATAACAGTGGGTATAATGGTTAATGGGACAGTAATGGATTTTGTATAACAGTCAGTAGAATGGTTAATAGAACAGTTGTTACAATAGTCAATTAGAAAAATGTATATAACAGTGAATATAATTGTTAATGAGAAAGCTGTTACAATGGTAAAGTAGAACATTTTATAACAGTTGGTATAATGGAACATTTAGAACATTTTATATAACAGTCAATATAATGGTTCATAGGATAGTCAAGTAGAGCAATTTCTATAACACTCAAAATAACAATTTATTTTCGAATGCCAGGTATAACAGTTATTACTTTATTAGCCCAAACACACCTGAATCCAATTACGCCCTTTGTTCGATAATCAAACAGAAAAACGTTGCAAATTAAAACCAACAAATATTGTGCAGTCCATTAAATATGGGTTCCACTGGAAATTGCCAAAGGGTCAAAGGGTAATCGCAGAGAAATTGAAAGCGTAAATCATATAATTTTAGCATTGATGCTGCCCCATTTCTAGCCCCAAGTATCCAACTAAATTCCATGCCAATGGCAGAGTGCATTTGCTCGAGTTAAATTATAAGAGAATTTATGGGTCAGTGGTTTAGCTGGAAAGTTATGGACTCCTTGCACATTTTGTGGTAATATTTATTAGTTTTATTGCCCAGCATATGGCTGTTGTTATTGTTTTGTTTTCTTCATATTTTTCATGCTTTCTATTTGGATTTTTTCTCATTCTCATTTTTTTGGCAATTGCTCAAAACTTATTCAGTTGCATCGCCCCCCATCCATGGCGAAATTTGGTTTTGCGGTTGGCACTAGGGAATTACAGCTAGCTCGAGTGAAGCATTGAGATTGTGAAAATAAAGAGAACTTGGCGCACATACTGCAAATGTATTTAGAGCTTATAAAGTATTCGAATGTAGGAATTCGAAACATTTACAATTGTTTGTAATTATGAGTTCAAGTCGGAAATATAAGTGGCTCATAAGTATAAAATATCTTGTAAAGCAGCTGAATGGCAAGCAAATTTGAAAAGAATTTGTTTAGTAGAAACTCGAGCGTTACTTATACGGATATATGTATAAAAGTATATAAATATACGAGATAATTGGCAGATGTTCATTTTCAGTAACTAATTCATTAAATAAAACTTACTTCTTTTCATCTTTCTAAACAGACTAGTTTGCTCAGCTTTATGATAAAAACTTCGTTGAATGCATGCTTTATATGTGAACTCTATACAAATAGCCCTTGACATTAGCTCTGTCCGCAGTCTGAACTATTATACACTTAATTGCTCCAACTCCACAAACTACATACTCTGTCTATATGCCTTAACAGCATTAATAGCAGAGCCTATATGCTCTCTCTCTCTTTTCATCTCTTATCTCAAATCATCATCTCAAATGAAACCTTAGCATTATCTAAACATAATTGGAAATGAACTTTTGCCAAAGGAAAATTCGATTAAAATGTACAACAAATATTTGTGTTTACTTAACATTTAACAAGTTTCCTTTTAAAATATGTAAGCATGTCTGGTATTACATACAAAATGTATTCAATATCAGTTCCATACAATTTTAGTACAAATGTTAATGTAATGTTAACAAATATACCAAATAAGCTCAGTTTCAGAAGGCTCATTGACTAACTTTTGTATACAAAACCAAGCAAATATAAACCAAATTAACTCATTAAATACTCCTACATATCAGACTGTAAAAACATTCCTTTATTTGTATCATTATCAAACAAAATAGTCTCACATAAAGCTCATCTAGGCCTTTGATTTTCCCATCATATTCTATAATTCACACACTTAAGAGACCTTTTCCACAAATTAAATCTTCATCACGTGTGTGTGTGTGTGTAACTTGTTATTTCTTTATTTCTTATTGCAAATTAACACTTTTACACGTCGCAAATCTAATTCAGTTAAGCATATATAGTATTTATTATTGTTACAGAAAAGTATCACGTGCTTTTCGCTTCGCTTTTATGTTGAAATTCCACTGAATTCAAATCGTTTGACATTGTTGTTGTTGTTGTTGTTACTGTGTTTTCGTACTACGTTAAGTTTTATATTAGAAATAATATGTAAATTAAGATTTCACTTAATGATCACAATCGCTAACATTATCATAAAGTCAAGTATTTGATGGACCAGCACATGAATGTAGTATATAACTAAGGCGATAGAAAATAAAAGTATATATTTTTAAGGTAGTTTTGCCATTGTATTCGTTTTAACATACCCAAATTCTGTATTTTTTTAAGCAATAGTTTATAATTTGGGCAACTTTTACACATACTTAATACAGCCTTTGCTAAGGAGCTCTTGCCTGGGATCTAACTAAATACAGATTTTCTATTGAATTACTATTCTATGCATTTCCTGTTTTAATATTATTAATATTGAATGCAACTCGAATCAATTTGGACAAAGGGTTGACTTTCTGATCTCATTTTGCCCTAGGTGAATGCTCTGGGTATTCTTCATGTATTGCTTTCGCCTTCGGCTCAGCCGGTCAGATCAATTTCTTGGGGGTGCCGGAAGTGCCATTCGCCGCCGCTTTCGGTGAGGTAGCCACCTTGGACTGGGTCGGTGTTTGTGTGGGTATCGTTGGTGGCAGATCGATATCCTTTTGGGGCAATAGCTTTTCGATTTGCATTTCGGCCGCCTCACGCATCGCTATCTTGGGCATTGACATTTCGCTATCGCTGGCCTTCTTGCAATTGTTTCTATTGCTGTCGGAGCTGTTGCCTTTGCTCGGTGTTGGTGGTGTGTCCTTTCCCCCTTTCTTGTTGTTGTTGTTCTTTGGGGGCTTGACTAGCAAATCACCCAGCTCCTTAGCATTATCTTTCAATACTTTGGCGGAATCTTTCATGTCGGGCTGTAAGTAAAAGAAACAACTCAAGCATTAGGACGACGTTCGCATTAATATTAAGCTACCCCTTATATACTTCTGGCTTTGGGGGCGTGGGCCTGTCCTGCTCCATTGCTCCCAGTTCGGTGGCTATGTCGCGTATCTCCTTCGCCGAATCATGTATACCATCGACCAGTTTGGCCATATCCTTATCCGTTTTCTCCACCTCCAGTTTCAGTTTTTCCGCTTCCTTCATGCTCTTCGCAATTGCCTTCTCGATCTTTTGCTCTGCCTCCAGTATCTGTTCCTTGTCCAGCAGAGCAATAAGCTCCTCAATAGCCTTATCGCTAAGTTTGATATTATCGCGACCAATGGACTCCAACACCTGCAAGTTAATTCATCGTTAATCCGGGCTAACTGAACTATTAGACAGGTTACTTACCTTTCGTATATCGTTGACAGTAACGACACCATCTTTGTCAGCGTCAAACTTATCTAGGACACTCTCGATGTGCTTGATGCGGGCCTCATCGCTGGTCTCCTTTAGCTTCTTGATATTCATCATGAGATCGTCAATGTGGACAATTTCCTCGTTGCGTCGCTTCTGCGCTTGCTTTGTGAGTAGCTCAGTGAATTCCTCCAGCTGTTGTTTGTCGATTTTGGTGGCCGCACTGTCAATGCTTTGCACCACCTTGGTGATCTCGTTAACCGAGACAGCACCATCCTTGTCAGCATCCAGTTTGATTAGCAAATCCTCAACGACTTTGAATCGCTCCTCGTCAGAGGCCTCCTTCATGCGTCGGATTGTGGCCACCAGTTCGTCAATGTGCACCGATTGGCTGGGACTGGCACCCGATGTGGGCGTGCTCTCAGGGGCATCGACTTGCTTAATCTGTTGCTGGCGATGCTCCAAGTCTTGAAGCACAGTGTCCAGCTGCGAGATCATCTTGTTGACACGGTTATAGAGCAGCTTGGCAGCTCGACTCTCGCGCACCGGTTCCTTGACCACCTGGCGCACCTCTCGCAATTCCTCCACATCCTCCTGATAGTCGCGCAGCTCCTCCTTAAGCTCCTTGATCGTCTCCTTCTCCACAACAAGCTGTTTATCAGAGGAAAGCGTCTTCAGTGCATCTGAAAGCAATTGCACATCTGTCGGCGAAATGGTCTTCTCATCTGATGCCTCGGATTTCTTGTCCAAATGCAACGTCTTAGTATCCTCCGTGAATATAAACGGCGCGGGAGCCTCTTCTGTGCCGGCCGTGCGCAGCGTCTCCTCGTGCTCCTCCTCGCGCTCTTCACGAATCTTACGCTCCTCTTCTTTAATGATCTCAATCTTGGTCTTGTTATCGACCTTGCCCTCACGCTCGCCAATCGCATGACGTGTGTGAGCGGCTACAGCATCCGGCAGTACGCGCATTGTCTCCTTCAGCTTATCAGTCGTGATGCTGTCATCAGAAATGAGCATTGCACGTGACAATAACAAAAGTGTAGGTGGTACCTAGAAGAAACGAATTGTTAATATAATAATTACATAAAGACTATGCTGATGCCCTTACCTGTTCGTTCAGTGATAAGTCAATCCATTCCTTGAGTTGGAATCGCAGGCGCTCCGCTGTTAGGCCGTAGGCGCGCATGCCACGTGATTTGCACGCCTGCTGCAATTCAAAGAGATCGAGCGAGTCGACGCCTTCGCGCGCTATTACCCGATCATCGGTGGCCAGAGAGCGAAGCTTGAGACGCAGCTGAAAGCGCAGCAAGGTCGTTGTGCCAATCGTGTTCAGCTCCAGTACACGGCAGAGCGCCGATAGCTGCTCTCGACTGAGCGAATCCAATGTGATTTCGTCATCGAAACGCTTGGCAAACTTGATTATCTCATCGTTGCTCACTTGCTCTGTGGGATTACGGATCTTTCGGAAGAATGTCTCGAACTGTTTGGCTTCCTCGCTGCTGTGCTCCTTGTGCTGGACAGGCATTTGACCGAGAGTTTTTTGCAAGAATTTAGCTACCTCCAGACGGACGGTCAGTGACTGCCTTAGTCGCTCCTGGCGATCCTTGGCCGTTTGAAATGTGGACGGCAGCATGCCCGGAAAGAATTTTATAAATACCGGCAAGAGCAGCTCCATAAACGGCACCACAATAAACACCGAGAATGGAATCAATCGGAATAGATCCGATGTTGTCCGCTGCAGCTGTTTGTTTTCGCGGCGCGTCAGCGTCTTGCCATTGAGTACCTTCCACACCAGCTTCGAGCTAATGGCGGTATCAATGAATAATAACCGAAAGCCGTGATAATAGTGTACCAGTTCATCCCAAATACGCTGTGTGAGCGGCTTTTTTGGCTTGGCCACTGCCTTGGATGGGGCCTCTGTTAGCTCGCTAGCCGTCTTTGTGCCAGAGGCGCTAGCCTTAGCTGTTGTGCTCGGGTCTACAGCGGCGCCGTCGACTATCGTGGAGGTCACCGGCGTAGCCGAACCAGTTCCCTTGGTCACCTGTCCGTTGGCCACCTCCTTCATGATCTCCTCGACCTTCTCTTTCTGCTGATTCTTCAGCTTCTTCACAGTGGCATCGATCTTTGAACTCGACTCAAACAGCGGCCGACCGATGTGAATATGCCGCAAGCCATAGCTACATAACTGATCTGATTGACAATAATAACGCGGGCCGGTGTTCAATGAGTAGCCAGAAAACGTTCTCCTTTGCCGGACGTTCCATGACTGTGAAGAAACTGAGTCTTCCGCTTTGTGCTGGTGCTGGACTTTCCTCGTTGTACAATAGGCATTGTGGCTCGTTCTGAGATCTATAAGTATTGAGAGAATTTGGCCAAGTTTTAGTACAGCAAATTCTTGCCTATAAATACATTATATAAATAAGAGATTTTTAGTAAAGCGACCGATTGTCGTATTTATACACACATCATTTGCTTTGTCAAGGTAAGAACAAGAGAAATCATTTCAAATAGATGCTCAATTGAATAGGCAACAAATAAAAACATTTTAGGGTTAAGCCTTTTTATGGCTTCGGTCATAAAACTTGTCAAGCGTTAATCGGAAAGTTAGTTTCACTTGATAAGCTCACAAGTCAAACAGAACAAAAGAGAAACAAAGAGAGCGAGGAAGAGCGAAAATCAACTAAATTAACACCTGTTGCGATCGAATATACGCAAAAAAATTAACCTTACATAAGGTGAAAACTAAACTTAACGAAAGTAAAAAAAAAAAAAAAAGACAATTTGATGCACTTTCAATTTTGTATATTCTTTTTTTTCTTACAATTTATATATTTGCCAAGTTCTCAGAACAATGCATCAGATGCGAATTCAAGGAAAAATAAACATGTTGCGTGTGTGTGCAGAAGAAAGAGAAGAACAAAGATAGACCACAAAAGCGAAATGCATTCAACCTTCGGCCAATGGCCGAGCAAATTGTGTGGGTGCAACTCACCCATGTATATGTGTATGTACATATGTGCGTTTGTGTGATTTAACTGTACTCTCTTTCGACTATAACATACAGGGTGTCGCATTTGTGCGTCAGCAGCAGTCGCTGGCGTCATTTTGTCTGTCTGTACACCTGAGCGCTTGGCACTTGTCCCTTTTACTTGTTAAACACACACAGACACACATACTCGTGTATATTGTGAATGTTGTGTATAAATTGAGAGATGAGCAAATAGCGTACATGAAATTCTTTTGCAAACAATGAAAAATGATCGTTTATTTAGTATAGGTAAATCTTGCATAAATATTTCGCTCACTAAAAGCAAAAGTACTTTGCCTTAATTGTTCTTTAAACCTTATCTGCCTATAGTTATATTAGCCAGCCGGTTTAGATGTTTACTTGTTTGGTCAATCTCGCTTTTTGAGTAGACGATAAGCGCGCCAAGTGACGCGTCTCGGTGGAAAAAGAATAAAAATAAATGTTAAATTATATAAACACGATAACGATACGTATAAGAAACACCCGATTGACCCATACACCGGCAACTATATCAAAATATATTATATATGCTCTGCATGTACATATATATTGCACACCTTTGTCATTAACTAACTTGTTTACAAAGGCAATTAACCGCCTGCAAGTGCGAAAACTGTTTCAAATCATACATATTTACGTTATCCAGAAAATTGCCCTACAGCTTATACAAAAATACCAAAACAAGCGCAACAGGGAAATTTTATTGTGCACGCAAACATGGAATCAGCTGTGCACGAATGCACAGTCATAACAAAACAACGACAAAAGGCAAGCGCACAAAAAACACACACACACACACATATACAGGCTGCGATACCTAAACTCAAGCACACACACATACACAGCAAGCTCACACTCGTACCGCAGATATATGGGGTAAAATCAATGGAAAGTTTTATACGATTTTCATTCCATCGCGTGGTTGGCAGATAAACTTACAGCGCTTATAGAAGTTATGCATCGCATAATGCGACTTTAGTTGCGTGGATCCTTTGGGCAGCAGTAGCACATTCATGTTGTTGGCCTAGTGTTGTTATTGCTGGGTGGGGGGCGCTGTTTGGGGCTATCGGCTGCCAGTCCAATTCCAAAGTTTCTTCAATGTGTGTATGTAATTTTGAATTTTCAAATCACTGTCTACTCTGTATGTATCTTTGTATTTGTTAATGTTGTTTAGTTGCGCATGAGAAATACGTTGGTTTCTCACTTTACGCCTAAAAGTATAAGAAAAAGAGTACAATAAGATTTATAAATAATCATGCCGAAAATTAAATGCACGCTTTATTAATGTCAAACATAAAATAAATAAATGTAACTGTCAATGCTCACTCGCTCTTTTTTCTATTCGAACAGCGCAATTCAAATTTCTCTCACACATACGCGATATACGCACAGTCACACACACACCCATTCTCACACATATTCACGCAGATTTGCGATATCAGGCGATGCTTCATTGTGTTTGTTGCTGTCTTCTGCCATTCGCACGATTCAAAATATTACACAACTACAGCAACAAAGTATAAGTTATTATTCTGTGCCAATTTCACATTGCCAACACCCTGTCTGATCATAATGTACAGCAATTACCATTTAATTCCAATTCACGCTTTTTGTCGAGATTTTCTACTCGCCCTATATTTTATATATTTTTTTTATATATTTTGTTTTTGTAATGTCGTCGCTCGTATTCTTATAAATATGTTTATAATTCGCAGGCGGTTCGGTTAGTCTTACTTCCACGCTTTTTTATTTCACTTTGCTTTGGTTGCACAAGTGTGACCACATTGACACAGCACAGCAATAGCCACATCGCTGTATTTTTTATTAATTGCGCAAATCTCATTCTTGCGATAACATCATTGTTGACTTATCGAAAAGTAATCGTATGGTAAGGCGGACTTTTTAAATTATGAAAAAATACATTAGAACAACAGGTGCTGTTAACTAATTGTAAACAGATATCTCTTGAATAATTCTGCATATTAACAATTTTTTCGTTCTGTTACTGATTGATTTGAACTCTACTCGTTACTAAACGAAGCCTTACTTAAAATTATAATGACTGTTATAAAAACCTTCCCCAATCGTTAGGCATGTTTGTTTATCTATTGGAAATTTGAAGTAAAAACTTGCCGCATTTATGAATTGCTGTGATATAAATCTGCAATTAGATTTAATTAGGCTGCCCGCTGCAGTAATTTCTGTTCGGATTTCTAATAAAAGGACTAAATGAGGGTCGATTTTAGCCAGTTGAACTCTACGTTAACGTTTGCAAAGGTTATTATAATGGGGAGTAAAGTTTTAATTTATTCGGCTATTTTCGCCTGCTTAGCCACGGCACAAATGCAACTGCCCAGCAGAGTATTCGACCAATTAAAAGTCGAGGTTGCCTTTGAGACTGTTCTCTTATTGAGTGAAAATTCCACGGATTGTACGATTGATATGAAAGATAATGCTGTTACGCCGCTTATTTATCTGAATGCCAATCAAACATATCAACTTCAAACTCATTTCAATAGACAATTTCTAGCGGTGGTTTGCTTGCCAACTGAAAACGATTTCATCTTGAATGCGCTCTATCAAAATCTGGAATCCATGCGAAATACTCGGACCATATTTATGATTACAAATGAAGTGGATGTGGAAGCTTTGTTTACGAACTGCTTCGAGAACAAGATGCTCAATATACTGGCCATAGGTAATTGGAGTCAGCAAGAAATATATAGTTACAGAGCATTTCCTGAACTTAAACTGGTCCTGCGAAATGTTGATCAGATCGAACGCTACTTTGAGCCGCAACTGAAGGATATGGGAGGCTATACCATCAACACTGTATCGGACAACATATTCCCACGCAGCGTTATATACAAGGATGGAAATGGATCCTACCAACTGACGGGCTATCTGACGCCGTTTATTAACAACTTTGTCAAGACTTTGAATGCCACTCTTCATGTTTGTTGGGATCATGCGCCTGAAGAGAATGATATCGCCAACATTACTTTGCTGAGCGACCTGGTTAGCGCTGGAGTAGTAGATATACCTATGAGCATGACGAATCTTGGCTTTACGCCAAGCTATCGAAATCATTCCCATATAGTGGAACTGTCGAAGTGGCAGATAATGCTGCCCGTGGAGTCGCAGATAAGTCGCGCCCTGCTCGTCATTGGCGGCGGGGCGAAGCTCCTCAACTTTAGCATCTTCATTCTGATGTCCGTTTACGCGCTGGTCATTCACAATGTTCGCCGCTTCGAGCTGGGCCTGGCGCCCAGCCTAATGTGTTTGTGGGTCATCTTTGATCCCGTGCTGAGGGCCATACTCTCCCAAACGTTTTCCATGCCGCGATCATCCAGCCTGCGTCTCAGGTGGATATTGGCGGTGCTGCTGCTGGGCAGCTTTTTATGCTACAACATTTACATAACAAATCTGGAGACGCTGCTGGTGCATCCACCCTTCGAGCCGCCGATACTCAGCCTTCAGGATATGCGTAAAGCGGGCCTCAAGATCATGATATCTGAGCCTGAGAAGGGCGCACTTACCTTTGTTCTCGGCCAACGTGGATATAACGCCAACTTGGATCTATACGAGATGGTAAGCACGTCCGTGTATCAGACTAGCCGCAGTCTGCCGAACACTTCGTATGCCTATTTCATAACCCAAACGCTCTGGCCCCACATCAAAATGAAGTTCATCCGGCAGGAGCAGGCCGCCTTTCGCCTCTCCAAGGAACTGGTCTTCATTCCGCTTGTGCACTTTGCTCTGCGCCTGCCCTCCAACTCCATCTATACGGAGGCCATCAATCGATATATTCTAAACACCCAATCCAGCGGGCTGTACAACCACTGGCGCACCCAGTCCTTCTACGATCTGCTTGCGATTGGCAAGACCAAGCAACTGCCCTATAAGGATGCCTCGTGCAGCATGCATTTGCGCTGGGAGGATCTCTACTATTATTGGCTGATCTACATTGTCAATGTCAATATTTGTGTGCTGGCGTTTGCGGGCGAGCTCCTAGTATGCTCTATAGGCCGCTGGAGAGAGGGTAGAGGCGGGTTGGCATAGAGGGAAAATTACCGAAATATTAGAATCTAAGATCTTTGCTAGAAGAAAAGTTTATATCAATGTATTTACTACAATTATATATCCAATCAATAAAGATGCAAAATGATTAACTAAGAGATTGACAAGTTCTTTACAAGATTTCCTTACTGTACTCGTATCACAATCAATTTCATATCTCGAATCTGCCCGACGCATAAACCATGACTCGGAGCTAGATTTAATGGGTGTATGGCCCCTAATGCTAAGACGCGCATCCGCTGCTCTTGCAGTTCCACAATTCTTTGTTGTCTACTGATATGGTAATTGTTTTGCAGTTTCGTCAATGTGCGCCGCAGTAGGTGCATATTTTTAGACTTAGCTAGTCCCGATGGCAACGGCGCATTGATAAGCAACAAAGCATCAGCCCGGCCCGACCGCTGCCTGACCCTCAGGTGATGTCGTAAATGAAAAGAAAAGCGAGTCACTCCGGGAGATGTAATGGGGCAGGTGTGTTACCAGGCGCTGTAATTGGCCGGCATTACTTGCACCACTGCTCAGGCGAGCCTCCTAGCCTGAGCTCGCCCGAGATCGCTGTCAATCGGTGCAGTGCAGGTGCAATTGGGGCTTATCTCAATGCACGGTGCAGCTTATAGCCATGAGGTTGAGCGGATCTCTGATAATGTCAAGGCAATATCAGCACGCGGACGTTGGCCCCCCCATCCGACTGAGAGCCGCCGCTCAGGTATAAATGGAGGCTGCAGTGCAGTGCATTGGTATGATTACGATGAAGTCGATCACGGCGGTTATTGTTTTGACGCTAACGCTCCTGGCTCTCGGCGGCCAGGGCAAGCATGTGGAGTCCAAGGTGGCCGACAAGGATTTCCTGATCAAGCAGAAGTTCGTCTTTGAGATGCTGGAGCATATCTATCAGGATGATGTCTTTGTCAGGAGGTACGATAGCAGCTTCTACGAATACAAGCCCTGGGAACATGTCAGCGACTATCACAATCCCGAGAAGATGCAGCATTTCTTCGAGCTCTGGCAGCATCATCCGTTCGGCGATGACCAGATGTGGACCGTTATGTACGATCTGCATGAGGAGTATGCCGTTGGTCTGGTGCGTCTCTTCTTCTACGCCAAGAACTGGGAGACCTTCCAGCACGTCGTCTTCTGGGCCCGCCAGCATGTGAACAAGCAGCTCTTCGTCTACGCCTTCACCATCGCCAGCCTGTTCCGCGACGATATGCAAGGCATTGTCTTCCCGGCCCATTACGAGATCCACCCCTGGAGCTTCTTTGACAGCGAGACCCTGGAGATGGCCGAGCACTACAAGATGCACGGCTTCCATCACGTCAAGCAGCTGAACAACGTCTACAACGTGGTCCTCAAGTCCAACTACACGAACATCTACGGCAACATGAACGACGAGCACAGTCTGGCCTACTTCCTGGAGGACATTGGCATGAACAGCTTCTACTACTACTTCAACTTGGACTACCCCTACTGGACGAAGGGCGACGATGTGCATGTCCTGAACAAGGACCGTCGTGGCGAACTCTACCTCTATGTGCACTGGCAGCTGTTGGCCCGCTACTACCTGGAGCGTCTGTCCAACGACATGGGCGAGGTGCCCACCTTCAACATGTACGAGCCCGTCCACTCCGGCTTCTACAGCGGCCTGCGCGACTACAACGGCGTTCCGTATCCCAGCCGTCCCAACTACTACAACTTCTACACGCCCGAGAATCTGGAGTATGTGAAGAATGTGGAGCTGTACACTCAGCGCATCATGGACTGGATTCACAAGAACGACAAATACGACGTCGAGATTGTCAATATGCTCGGCAACATTCTGCAGGGCAACGCTGACAGCATCGACAAGCAGTTCTACGGCAGCCTGGACAAGTGGTTCCGCTACATTGTGAACGAGGGACACCCGTACAACCAGTACCACGAGACCTACCCCGGCACCTTCATGCACTACGACACCTCCATGCGCGACCCTCTGTTCTACGAGGTGTACAAGAACATGCTCAGCCACTACTGGCATCTGATGGATACCTTCCCCGAGTACACCAAGGCCGACTACGGCTTCGAGGGTGTCAAGATCGATGATGTGCACATGCCCGAGAGCTTGACCACCTACTTCGAGTACTTCGATGCCGACATCAGCAACGCCGTGAACGTTGAGCACTCCGCCGTGCCCATGGGCGATGCCCACCACAACTTTGGCCGCAACTCCTACTACAATGGCAGCAGCTTTGTGATCAAGGCCCGCCAGCACCGCCTCAACCACAAGCCCTTCGAGTTCACCCTGGATGTCACTTCGGACAAGGCCCAGGCTGCCGTTGTCAAGGTATTCATTGGACCCAAGTACGACGAGTTCGGCAATGTCATCCCATTGGAGCACAACTACCAGAACTTCTTCGAGCTGGAGCACTTCAAGGTGCAACTGGATGCGGGCGTCAACCACATCAAGCGCGCCAGCGGCGACTTCAGTTTCTGGGTGAACGATCGCACCACCTACTTCGAGCTCTACCAGAAGCTGATGGATGCCACCAACAGTGACTACAAATTCAAGCTGGATCAATCCGAGTCTCACTGCGGCGTACCCAATCGCATGATGTTGCCCAAGGGCAAGAAGGGCGGCCAGGTCTATCAGTTCTTCTACATGGTCTATCCCTACCATGAGCCCGCCGTGCCCCAATACACCGGCTACGATCCCATTGTCAGCTGCGGCATTGGCCATGGCTCCCGCTATGTGGACGCTCTGCCCTTCGGCTTCCCCTTCAATCGGCCCATCAAGCACGACTACTACTTCATGGTGGACAACTTCAAGTTCTTCGACGTGAAGATCTTCCATCGTGACGAGCACACCAATGTGGCCTAAGGCACAACGAACTCAGACTCTGATTTAACGCTAAACTCCAATTGAAACTCCCAGCTCTTGCTTCACTCACACTAGCCACCATAGATCATGTTCAATCCGACTTAATAATCTTATCTTACTTAACGACAAACAATAAGCAATAAACGAACTTAAGCGAACACAACTTGATGGGTTTTAATGGGAATTTTTTATGGTTCCCCCCTGGAACCTACCCAACCACAGCATTTGCTGCACTCTCTTAACGAGAATCTCCAGAGCCAACACGAGTGTCGCGAGCAGCAAAAGTGCGCCGTAGGCCACCCAAATCCATTGCAGATCCTCCAAGCGCAACGCCTCCTTCGAGCGAGGCGGCTCGCGCTGAATGGGATCACTGAAGGAGAGCAAACCGGCGGCGGCCATGTCATAGAAGTGCATATCGACCCAGTGCTGGAAGATGCCAAAGTCACGCACATCCATGATCAATCGGGTCAGCGGCTCCAGGAACCACGTGTCTGGTGGCAACTGGAAGACCATGTAGGTGAGCGTCCTAACGCAGGCGTTCAAGGAGTAGAGGAACACCTCGCGGGGAAAATACTTTTGCTGCTCGCTCAGCAGCGTCCACTTGAGCCGCGAGGCAAAGTAGACGTGGCTCATGTTCATCTTGTCCCTGTGGCTATTGTAGTCGCTGCTGTTCATGGCCAGCACACGCAGCTTCGTGGCACCCAGGCCGTAGTCCCCCTCCGCGCTGCCCGCATCGATGACCAGCGGCAGCTGAGCGCGCTGGATGTCAGCAAAGCTGCGGGGCTGAAAGTATTTGGGTGGATGAGTGAGCACCGTGCCCAGCGCTGCCTCGTGTATCGAGCTCAGGTTGAGTCCCAGCACAGCCAGCATCAGGTAGATCCAGCTGGCATAGGGGCTGCTGTGCGGAGAACGGCCAAAGGACTGGCCGAGCAGGCCACGCAGCGCCACATCGTTCAGCAGGAAGTCGACCAGGCTGGCAGCTTGCCCAGTCAGCCACCAGTGCAGGCTGAGCAGGAGCCCAAAGCTGTACACAATGGCCAGTCCGATGAGTAGATGCTGGCCATTGGCCAGGATCAGGTAGATGTCCTTGATGGGCAGCTGCTGTGCGCGCGGAATCATCAAGCAGATGTGGCTCAGCTCGAAGGGGAAGCTGCTGAGGGGCAGCTGCTCGGGCCGTATGAGCTGCACCACCGTAGCCGCCACATCCACTTGGAACTGCTCGATCAGCGACTCCAGCTCATTGAAGTGCATGACCACGCCCGGCTTGATCGCTATGGGGAACTGAATGGTGGCGTTCAGCTTCCAGGCCAGGGTGCGCACAAAGCGACCCACCGACCCGGCCAGCACCTGCTGGCCCGTGCGCCAGTCCGTGTAGACGATGGTGCGCGGGTGCTTCTGGTCGGGCACCACGATCAGCGGCTGGCCATGCATGTTCCTCAGCGGGCTGGCAAAGAACGGGCGCTGCTCCAGCGAACGCTGCTCCAGCTCAAAGCGCGGATACGGACGATAGCGATAGTAGACTCCATCTGCACTCTCGGCCAGCAGGGCAACCACATTCAGTATTTTCTGTCTATAGCATTCCCTGAGGAGCGAGTTGAGCACCCGCATGGCAGAGCTCTTGTCTGTGGGAGCAGAGGCAGCTATATAAAAGATGCTCTTCGGTCCACGTAGAGTCCTTAGTAACGCCGGCAGCGGCTCATAATCCTCGCTGGGCAAGCAGATGAGCTGCATCAGCCGCGAGAAGTCTTTGCTAGGAGGCGTGGCACTGTAAATCGATTGCAGCACGATCGGCACCTGAGGCGCCACAAGCACCTCCTGCAGCCAGCTCTCTGGGCAGTAGTCGTAGCGTATGAGCAGCAATGAAGACCTCGACTCCAAGAGTAGCTGCCGGATGAGCTCCTCAGCTGCGTAGCCCGATGTTAAGCACACGAGTATCACAATATACGAGTGTATCCTGGACATGTCTGAGACTGATATGTTAGCTAGCCATTGACTTATTGGCATATTTATAGCCTCCATAGACAGTGAGACTAGTTTGCTGAGTCATTGGCCAAGAGGAGTTGCCTGCCGAAAAAGTTACGCCTTCGGAGTTCAAGTAGAGCTAGACTGGAGGAACATACGTTATTCATATTGTATAGGTCGTGAATGGTAGGCTTGCATTTTCTTATATATAATGACTAGAGAAAATCTTATTGCTGATATAATAAACAGAGTAGGCCTAGACCTGATATACATAATTAAATTTAATCATACTTTATTTTAATCCAAAATTGTAATTCCCGTTTCTCTTTTAAAATATATTCATATAATATCCCTTTCCTAATTTTTTATACTATTTAATTTTCCATGATTCACATTATAGTATAAATTTTCGTTTATTAAAACAACATTCATTTAATATTCATATCTCAAAATATGTACTCTTTATTAGTTGTTTTTAGTTACAAATCCATTTGAATGTTTCGCTTTTCTGTGAGTAAACCACAAATCGCTCGAATTGCGGTTATTTCACTTCTTTTGTTTAGTATAGGTATAATTGCATTAAATTACAATTATTTGTCCGTTTCGCAAATAAATATTACTATTGGGTATTAAAATAAATATATGTATAAATTGATTTTGCTTATGCCTTAATTCTAGCTGGCGATATCTGTGTATGAATGTGTATATGTATATATATTTCTCTAGGTACTTAAGTCATGTGAGAATGGTAAACCAAAGTGCAAAATAATAGCATTAATAAATTTGTGCATTGCCTAAATAAATATATAGAGAGAGAGAGCGTATTGCACTTGAATAGAGATTGAACGAGGAGATTTCAAGTTATGCACAGATTCGGAATACAAAACGAAGTACATCATGGAGATCGCTTAGTGACTAAAATACAATCAGCTTACAGATAAGTGTTAATCGATTTGCACTAACGGAATGTAATATTTAAATATTGTATATATAGAATTCAAGAAAATTCAACTACTAACAAAGGTTCGACCACATAGTTAGCGACTGATTACAATTATAAATAACAAAAAGAATAAATACAATAAACAATATAAATGAAAGAGATATAAATAGACATTACTTTAAATAACATTGCTCAGATTCGAGCCGGCGTTATAGTTATTCTTGTGCGGCGTCGTGGTGGGCGTAACGCTAGTTGCCACGCCCTCCAGCAGCTGCAACAGCCTCTGTCGTGTGCGCTTATCGCTGACACAAACGCATTGTATCAGATTTGTCAATTGCTTAGCTGAATACTCATCGCCCAGTCGCTGCTGTTCGATCCACTGCTCGAACTGCTCTGGCGAGAAATAATACGACTTGATAAAGACATCCACATAAGCGCGATGTTCGGGGTATTTCTGATTCGAGATTAGTTCCAGGAACGACATAAAATTGGCGAAATCCAATTGCATAAGTGCCCGGCCGCCAGCAGAACATTTCTTAACATTCGAGAACCTGCGAAGGACCTTGGATGAGCAGAATGAACATGAGAAAATAATATAGTCAACTTACCCCTCCACTAGCAAATGGGTGGCCACGTGAGCCATTGCATTCCAAACGTGTTTGCTGGGTATGCTCACCTCCTTCGAGATCTCCTCCAGGCACATGGCAAAGCTCTGTATATTCTATGATGGAGAATGCAAGATTTACTTCCACTGAGATTGCTGCTGCTACGCTTTAGCACTTACGCGATTTAAGACGTCACTGTAGCTGCTGTGCTGATGCGTCACATGATTCACATCCCACTTGACCTTGGCCATTTGCGCGAGAATGGCCGACAGATCGATGACGCGCGATGCGACGCAAGTGTAAACTGGTTTGGCCAGATCAGCAATAAATTCCGAATATTCGAGATAGTTGATCAGTGCTGGTCGATCGCCGGCTGGTAATAAATGATTCAAATAATGCTGCAGTACGTGAAACTGTTGAAACATGCTGCGCCCAGCCTCGATAGCCACGATGCGCTGTGGCAGACCGTACAGCGTGTCCGGATTAGCCAGCTCGTTGTTGATCTGCAATTGAATACAATTATCATTATAATCAACTATCGTGATTGGCATTAATTTCTCACCAGAGAGGAAAAGTTCAGGGGCCAAACTTTAATCTGTGTAAGCACATTGGTTTCCACGGCACGCAGACGCTGCTCCAGACGCGGCGTATAGAGATTATCTGTGGCCACCAGCTGTGATTTTGAAATCGATTGAAAATGTGATCTACGTTGGCGAATCTATACTTACCGCATCCTTGCCAAAGATCTCATGCACTGCATAGGCATAAAAGTCGAGCAGCTCCAGCATGCTCGCCACTATCTTGGGCGAGATGCAGTGCAGCAGCTTGCACATCTGCAAGTAGCGTCCAATGCAGCGCAGCACATTCAAAGCAGTGTTATTCACAAGCAGCTGACTGGCAAAGGCAAAGCATTAAACTCAAATTACCCTAAGAGAAGAGCATTCTCTGGTTGCTTACTTGTTGGCATCTTCGGCAAACTCCTTGCTCTGCAGACTCTTTTGCTCGTCGTCACTTTCCTCGCTAAAGTAGCAGGACGCCTCGTCCACAATCCCTGACAATATGTCCTCCTCCAGCATTGCAGCGTCCAGACCGCCATCGAAGGGCGAACTCTTCTCCGAGAAGCGCAAAAAGTAGCCATAGGAACCATAGATTGAGCTGCCGCCACCGTCCTGAGAGTGCACAGAAACCAGCTCGTCGCAGTTGTTGTTGCTAATGGGCGAGTTGTTGCTCGAGGCCAGCAGCGCAGTTGTTGGCGATTTATGACGACGCAGCGTATGCCTAACCGAGCGGAATTCCTACACAATATAAAATAATATTAATAGTTGCAAAATTTTAGCATCGAGATTCAAGCTACCGGCAGTTGCAGTATGTGCGAAAATGAATCCAACGGCGTCCAGGACTCGTTGTCCAGAAACAAACAGATCTCCTCAACGCAACAAATGTGATAGCGCCTGAAGAACTCCTCGCTCTGCTGCTGCATCGTTGCAATCAGCTTCTCGGACTGCTCGCTGCAAAATTCGACGCCTACCTTCTTCAGGCGCTGCACGATGGACAACACCTGTATGAATTGGTCATACTTGAGCGTCGTCAGCTTAGCGCTCTGCAGGAACAGGCAAACTTTATTAAGTATATCGTTCCAGATACGCGACTGGCCCTTCTTCAATTTCTGTTGGATATAAAGATCGGGTGATTCGCCATCGCTCTCCTCCTGCTGTGTGTATAGCTTGTAGTTGTTGTGCCACATGACCACCTGGTAGTAGGAGGCCAGAATGGTCCAGAAGGTCTTGCACAAGCTAATCAAACAGGGTATAATCTTGTCCGCACTAAGCTGTTCGCACAGCTGCTCATACAGCAGCTTCGGTTGCTCCTCCGCATTGGGCTCGCTGTAGCCACGCACCACAGCGTTTACCGTGCTGTGCACCGCCGAGATGTAGTTGATGTGCAGCTGATCCATGGCAATCAGCGACTTGTTGGCCAGCTTGTATGCCTCCTGCAACTTGGCATATTTGCGTATGTCGAAATTCAGCACCATTTCGTTGAGCACAGTGTCCAGCTGATACTCCATCAAGAGCATAGTCTCCTGCAGCTTCTTGTGCAGCGACTGCACGCAATTGTATTGCATGAAGCCAGCCGCCGAGCTTTGGCACTGCAGCAACAGCTCAATGGCGGCGGAATAGTTGTGGTCTGCCAACAGCTTTTGAAGCTCCTCATCCGTCGTACGCTGCCATGTTATATATTGTTAAATAAATCAATCAAGCAACCATTATAAATCCACTTACCAACTTCTTAATGGCCATCAGCGTGTCCAGCACTTCTTTGAGCACCTCGCGCTTTCGATAGCTGGCCAAGATCTCCAAGCTGGTCGTTGTTAGATTTGTGCGTGCGTAGTTTAAGTAGGAGCGCGCCTTCTGGCACGTCCACAGCGACTCTTCCAGCTTCTTTTGCGTCTCGTTGATGGCCTGAAACTCGCTGCTGCAAGCATTGCGCTGTTCCAATATGTTTTGCAACACCTGTTTGGTCAGCACCTTTTGCTGAGTTCGCAGCTGTGCAATGGTCGACTCAATAAGCTGGTTGTCAATGCCAGCGGCAAGCACTTTCTACAAAGTGACTCACAATTAGAACGTAATGAATTCATAATTATGCTAATGCTTACCTTAAGTTCGTAAAGCTCTGGATTGCTGTCGGCGCTGTAGTAGCACTCTTCGATGCTCTCTAGAATTTCTTGATCCGATTTTTGTACTCCATCTGTAACTTCTTCTTCTGAGTTTTCTGCTGCTGCTGCGCCTGTTGTTTTTGTTGTGGTGGACAAAGCATCCGTTGTGACAGTCTGAATGAAATAATCGGAAAAGCCCATAGCTGGAATTTTCATTTGTCGATTCGTCTGCGAATAAGAAGTTTGTTATGGCCGTTAGATGGGCAGCTTGTTGCGCCTACCTGTTTGTGCAGCAGGTCCATGAACCTGGTCTTAAATTCGTCCATTTTGGCCTTGGAGTTCTGCATTTTGCAGCCATGAAAACTAGAAAAAATTACGCGAAACAAACTTCGCCTCTCTCCCACTCCTAAACAATGGATGCATCGATAGTACCATTATCGATGACACTAGTATCGATACTTTCATGAATATTGTTGGCTGTAAGGCGAGTACGCTGCTACGCAGCAATATGTTAACATAGCTTATGTTAACAGAATTACAAATTTGAATATCCTAAATTGGGATATAATTTTATTACGAAATTTAAAAAAACTAAAACTAAAACTTAATGATTAAACAACACAGTAACGCATTAGACACTGCCTCGCCTTCCACTTGTTGCCGCTGTTGCGATAGATGAGATGCAGATTGAACGCCGCCTCATGCTGCAGTCCCAGCACCGACTCGTGCTGCTTTATCAGCGGATGCTGCGCGGCTAAGGCCCGCTCATAATAATCAATCGCCAGATGCAGGATGTTCGCCTGGTGATATATGCGTCCAATATTGTAGTAGATCTCCTGCTGGACAGCACATGTATCCGGAACATCGCTGCCCTTGACGTTGCAGCCCGCTCGCAATTCCGCATAGCGTAGGGCAAAGGCCACCGCCTGGGCGACAGCTGCCGACTTGCGCAGCACCTTCTTCTGCAGCCCCAACTGATTGAAGACGACAGCTATGGAGAGAGCGACCAGCGGATGCGGCTGCTCCCGCAATATGGGCACATAGACATTCAGCGCATACTTGTACGAGCTGCAATTGAGATGATAGTGGCCCAGGAAGAGCCGCATGGGCTGGGTGACCTTGGGATGGCGTTCCAGCAGCCGTCGAGCGTACCGAAAGTAGCGCACCTCGTCGCCTTGCTGCACCATCAGCGACAGCATGTTCCACAAGTTGATCATGTCCGGCTGCTTGGCAATCAGCTCGCGCAGATAGGAGAAGGCAATGGCGCAGTCGTGATTGAAGTAACAGGCCAATATCATGATGCGCTCAATCTCGTAGTGGTAGTAGGTGAAACGTCTGGTAGTCACCATGGCAAAGCAGATGCGCTCCACGATGCTGTGCATGCCATGCGCATGCGCCGTGCGCACCAGCTCCAGGAACAACTCGTACTCATTCTTGATGGTCAGATCAGAGCCCTCCGAATTGGCCGCTGCCGATGTCTTCAGTGATTCCTGTAGATCGTTATATAGTCAAAAAGGATTCATAGAGATATACTCAAATATACGTACCTGCTGCTCGGCATCGGCACCTCCCGAGACATCAGCCAGGCTGCGCATTTGTAAGATGGCCTTGAGTCCCTCGGTGTTGTAGGCGCCGCCGCCATTCGAGGCGGCTATCATCTCGTCGCGGTTCTTGAGCTTTATCGAGTGCCGGCTGAGGAGCACATAGCCCACGTCGAGGAACTCATCGATCCGATTGATCTGCTTTAGCATGATGCAGCGCTCGTACAGTAGACGCGCATGCAGTGGCTGCCCGTCTTGCTCGCCTGACTGCTCCAGAGCCTTAACTGCTTCCTCAGGTCGGCCTTGCTGCTTGAGCAGCGCCGACAGCGTAAACTTGGCCTCATAGCAGTATGGAGCCAGCTGGACAACCCGCTCGTAGCTCTGTATGGCCTCCTGGGTGCGATTCAGCTGACGCAAGCACTCGGCATGGCGCAGCCAAACGAAAGCGGGACAATCGAAGGAATCGGAGTCTGTGATTGGTCGCATGAGAGCGATGGCTTCCGCATACTTATGCTCCTGCATCAATGCCTCGGTGACGTCCATGTACAACTCCACGCGGTCCACCGTGGGCGTTATATACTCCTGTACATTCTGCACAATGTAGCCTAGCAGATGGTGCGCATGCATGTGGATCAGGCTGACGCAGAGCTTGGCGCGCAGCTCGGGCACATAGTCGTCGGGTATTTGGCAAAAGTAGATAAGCTCCAGGCTCTCCTGTTCCGTCTCCAGCTCCAATTTGGTACGCTCTCGGAGACAGCGCAACACCTTAATGTACTGCTTATTGAGTATGAGCAGCTCGAGGTAGATGTTGAGATCCTCGTTTGTGAAGCGGGCGCCGCACACACCATACGTGCCCTCCATGGCTTCCAGTGCGATGCTGTGTTTCTCCAGCTCGTGGAAATAGCGTGCCACATTCTTGCCGGTGGTGAGGCACAAGCTCCACTCGCTGGACGGCATCAGCGGCAGCATCTTCAGGTACGTAAACATCGCTGCGTTTGTCTCTCCCATGCGCTCCAGCAGCTGCGCTTTGCGCTGTCGCAACAGATACTCCTTGGGCAACACCTTGATAGCCTTCGTGTAGCAGTCGCGGGCGCGTGCCAAGTGGCCCTGTTGAACCAGCAAATCCGAGATACGTATCCACATATCGCGATCTTGCGGATTCAGATGCGCTGCTATTGTGGAGAAGTGCAAGAACTTGACCTCATCGCGATTCTCGTAAATCTCGGCTAGCGTGTAGAAGGGCTCGCTGGCCAGAGGATTCTGACGTATGATTTCCATACAAATTCGTTCGGCTACATCGAAACGACCGTATGCAAACGAGAGATTCGCTTCGCCCATGAGGCCCATTAAGGCGGCGCTCAATTGACTGCGGCGTCCCGAGCTGCCACCGGCTGCGGCGCGACCAAACGAACCCTTGGACTGTGTCTTCGGTGGTGCTGATTGCTTGGAAGCGGTTGCTGCGGCAGCAGCACTTGTACTGGGCGCCTCTTGTACTTGCTCACAATTCTCATTTTGCTTTTTGGACGCCAAGTGTGCTGCCTCGTTGTCATCCTCTTCATCGCCAGGCTCAAGTTTGGTACAGAAGTCAGGAAATTCAAGGCACTGCACGCCCTGCACATAGCGTCTAATTAAGGCGCCTTCTTCATCAGCCGCTTTTAAGGCATCATTGGACGGCGGCATAGAGTCCTCGTCATCCAAGTCAATTATTTCAACGACGCGCAATGGTTCTGTCACCTCAAACTGTGCCAGCTCGTTTTCTGGCACATCATTACTATCAATTTCCTCTATTAAGACCTCATTTGCATTAATTTTTCTCTCCTTATCGGCTTTTTGCTTCTCGCTCATTTTTCTGCGTTTTTTCCAGTAAACAGAAAACATATGTTTTTACTAGAAATGCTTAAAGCATCGATAAGTCTCAACGGAAAATCTATCGATATTGGCAACTCCACAGTTAGTTAACAGCAATAAAATTATTTCAAACAATTCAAAAATTCGTGTTTTAAAAACAAATCTTTAATAGTACAAATTATTTAACGTTTATGTACAACTTAACGTTTATATATAACATAACTTTATGTTAGCTTGAATTTTAGTTCAGTTTCACATTAATTGTAAAATTGTTGAACAATAGTTCCGTGATTGTAAATGTGCAATTTATAGGAATAGACATGCATACATTTTTGTATACTAATGATCAACGGCTCGAATGGATGAACGATAAAGGCGCACAGCTCGCGCGGAGTGAATTGACAGGGTGGCCTTTGCACCTTCGTGTTCAAACGAAACTTGATCAAATTGGTAGCACGATCCCGGAACACGATCGGCTCTGTGGAGCAGGCTTTAGGACGTTCAAGATGAGAGATGAGTTGATTATCATAGATAAACACATTGTGATTGAGATACGGGGACGTTGAGAAGCTCTGTGTGCTGACGGGCACACTCGGATTATAGCGAAGCGCCGCCTGACGCAAGAAAGGCAGTGACTTATTTTTACTTTCCAAATTATGTTCCATGAAGATGTGCGAGTATAGGGACGACGGTGCATCGCCTGTTTGTAAAGATCGCACATTACATAGCTTATCATGGAATTGCACAACTATTTGCAGCAAGTCTATAGAATCATCTTGGTATACTGCTAACACCTCCTCGCTGGGCATACTATAGAAGACATAGAGACGTCGCGGTGGCTGTGGCTCGGGCGTCAATACGATATTTGCTACGTCGGTATCCTTCGGCCGTTCCTCGTAGCGCAACAACAGCACATCGTTGTTCACCAGCTGCATCTTTTCAATAATCATATTTTCTATCTGAAATTATTAAAATAAAGAGTTCAGAAGAAAATTAGGCAAAAGTCTTTCTTTCTTTCTCACGAATTCGAAATTTTTGTAGAACTCCTGATACAGTTGATTCGCTTGAGGACTATCTGGCTCTATCTGACGGTAGAGAAAGGTCAGTACTCGCTGCTTAATGTGCGTAATTGGCAACAAGGTGTTCACATCCAGCACCACCATGAACGTCGATGACGCATCCTGAAAACAGCAGTGGAGCGGCCTTGGGCCTATTTCGTGCTCTTGTTTAATCAGTCGACCGTCCACCAATTCATAAATATAAATACATTGTCGCAGACGCGATAAGATTGCTATTGTATGTCCATACACCGATATGCCGTGATTGTGGGACAAGCAAATTGACTCCTGGTGCAGGAGCACTTCGTCAGTAACAACTCCCTTCTGGAGGTCCACAACATAGAATATATAAGAGAAGGGATCAACCTTGTCAAAGACGTCCGGATAGCGCTCGTATTCAGAGACTGCCAAATTGTAGCCCTGGAGTACGCACATTCCGGCGAGGAGGACATAGCGACTGCCATCCAGGAAAACACTGAACTCTCGATGAAGATAGAAACGTGCCGATTCGCCTTGACAAAGGCGTAGTACGTATTTCGTTTTGAACATTTTCTCAAATACTATGTTTCTTAAATGCTGGCTGTATGGTCCAGTAAACGTTTCGCTACTGCCCACGCCAGCATCACTGAACAACTGATTTACGCCGGCCGCGCCGATGCCCCTGTATGCATATACTGTAAAGAAAATATTCCTTTGTAGCTCGAAAATAATTAAATATTTTTAGCATACCAATAAATGAACGCTGATCATGGGAGAAACCCAACAATTTGCTACCGTCCGGAGTAAACTTGCGCAGGTAAACAGGTGGTATAACGATTCCAACTGTCAGGCAGGGCGTAATTGCTTTGTAAAACTGGCGCTCGTACGCTAGCGGGGGGACTTGACTTAATTTGCTTCGAGTATAGCCCGATTCTCGATTTTGCAGCATATGTACAAGATTTTGCGTTTGCATACGCTGGTCAATAGCCAGTTTTTCCAAAATCATAATAAATAATATTGCAAACAAAAACGTAAATAATAATAATGATTTTATCGATATCGATATATTAACAAAGAAACGCGATTGGTGGTGCTGGTTAACATGCCAATAAATGTGCTGCCAACTTCACTCACTAATATCGGAGGGCTCCTTTTGCATTTTCAAATGTAAGTCTAATAAGTGACAAACTTTTTCTTTTATTTTGTAAAGTCGTTTTTTTTTTTTACTTTTATTATGAACATGATTTTTTTTTTATAATGTACGTCGAGGTTGAGTTGCTGTAACTTTATTAGCTTTAAAGCATAGTGTTGCAAAGAAATGCAAATTTCTGCATTGCTATGCTATGATCGAAGCTGAACAGTGTCAGATCTAGTTCCATATGGCGGCAGTAACGGTACTTGTGGCGTCTTCGGTTGAAATTAACTTTTTGTATATTTCGTGTGAAATTTGTTCTTCTGTATTGTCTTTGTGTTTCTGTATAAAATATTCAGTTGCAAAATGAGCGAGAGCAGCTTGAAACAAGAATTGAACACGGTAATTAAAGTCTTAAACGAAGGCATCGCCAATATTGTTTATTTGTGGATTTGTTTGCAGCTGAACTTAAAATTGACACAAATAACCAACCTTATAAAAGGTTGGCAAATGGAGCAGATTCAGAGAAATGGACGCATGCGAAAGAAGTTTAGCGACGATGAGGACGACATTTTGAGCTCAGACGATGAGGAGCAAAAACAAGCCCAAAAGTGCGTCTTTATTTTCATATATAGTATATATGTACTTACATATATGTATGTAGATGACTTCAAATTGAATTTATTCCCTTTTGATTTGTAGATTTATTGGCATTATGCGCAAGCTACCATACTATGAACCTAGTCAGAACATGCTGAAGGCCATGACCGCTGACTTCAACGACGAAAGCCTCGCAGAAGAGAGCAAAACTTTTAGCTCTTATTTGCAGACACTGCAGCTAGATTCGGAAAATGTTTGCTCAGTGCTGAGCACACTGCTTAGCATAGAGGATATCTCAAACATGCAGCTTTATGCTGAGCTCATGCAGCCCAAAGTCTATTTGAGGAAAGTCAATAAATCATGTTATAGCTTTGTGCCTTGCAGTAAAGCAGATATCAATCTAGAGGAAGTGGTTGCTCCAAATGTGGACGAGGCAGTGCTAATACCCAAGGCTAGCTTGGAGGAAGCTCCTCCGTCCAATTCTATACTGTCACTGTTACCGCATAAGCACGAATCGTTGCCATCAAAGAATCCGATGCGCCGTTTCGTGGCCAGCGTTGATCAAGTGACTCGCACTTCGATTCAACTGAAATTCAAACGAGGCACTCTTCGGGGTGACTTATCCCTCACAGAACCGTACTTTGTAATTCTACGCTCTCGACGCACAGCGTTTCGTTTTATGTATCGTGCGATGCAGTTGCTGCAAGAGAGTCCTTGCCTACGTCGCTATTTATTTCCAACCAAGCCGTTGGCGAGCGAGATGCCCCAAGTGAATCTATCATCTAATTTAATTCTCTTTAACGATACCATTGCCTCCAACATGGAGCAGCTTCAGGCAGTAAATCAGATCGTTAATGGCCCCAGCAAAGAAGGGCCGTACATTGTATTTGGACCTCCAGGTTTGCATATGAGATACAGCTTCTCCGTATATCTCTGCCTCTATCCTAATCTGTGCATTTTGCTTTTACAGGCACCGGCAAGACAACAACCATTGTCGAGGCTATTCTACAGTTGCGACTTCGCCAGCCGCGAAGTCGTATTCTTGTTACCGCTGGTTCGAACTCGGCCTGTGACACAATTGCCGTGAGAATATGCAAGTATTTCGCTAGCAATGAACGTTTGCAGGCGCACTTGATGGAGCGGGCTAAAGAGTCGCGTTTGGTCACCGAGGACGTCGAGCTGAATTGTCAGTTAATACGTCTGTTCTCGCGCTCTGTCTACGCTAAGGGACTAAATTCGGTGGAGCCGCTGCTCGTAAGCCATTCCAATTGTGCCAAGTATGAGTACGAGCACACGCGTGTGGACAAGCTGCGCAAATATGGCATAATTGTCGCCACATTGTGCACTGTGGGCCGTCTGGTAACAGATAATGTTGGTAAATTTAATTTCTTTACACACGTCTTCATCGATGAGGCTGGCGCTTCAACGGAACCCGAAGCTCTCGTGGGTATTGTGGGCATTAAGCAACAGGAGGAATGCCATGTGATACTTTCGGGCGATCACAAGCAGCTGGGCGCCGTTATTAAGAATAATCGTGCTGCAAATCTGGGCCTACGTCACTCGCTGATGGAGCGTCTGCTCCATTGCGATATGTACGCTTTGGACGCCAACGGGAATTACGATCACACATTGCAGACCCGATTGCGTCAAAACTATAGATCCCATCCGGCCATTGTCGGACTGTATAATAAGCTCTACTACAATAATGAGCTCATAGCACAGGCGCCGCCGTCAGAAGTCAATCTAGCGGCCAAATGGCGAATGCTGTGCAAGCCCGATTTTCCGATTTTATTCCAAGCCACACATGGCGTGACCAGACGCGAGGATCACTCCACCAGTTCGCTTAATATGCTGGAGGCACAGGTGGTCTGCTGGTATGTCAAGCGTTTGCTTTGCTTAGGCCTAGGCGGCGGTACTTATGTACAGCAGACGGATATTGGCATCGTGGCACCGTATGCGGCACAGTGTAAGCTCCTCAACGAGCTACTACGCAACCAGGGCTGCTACGATGTGGAGGTGGGCAGCGTCGAAAACTATCAGGGACGTGAGAAGCCGATTATAATTGCCACGCTTGTGCGTTCGTTTGCCAACATCGGCTTCATGCGTAATCCACGTCGCGTGAATGTGATGCTCTCGCGCGCCAAGTCCCTGATGATACTTATTGGCAATCCGGTCACGCTGCGCCATCATCGCGACATCAATTACGTCATCAACCAGTGCAAGTTGCATGGCACTTACTTGTTCAAGAAGAGGAATGGAGACCGTCCACGGTTCCTCAAGGATCTAGTCGAAGACGACAACGATATTGATGATCAATATGAATCAGAAGAGGAAGATAAGTGTTGGTATGCAAAGATGCCGCAGGATATTCCCGTAGCTTTTCCCAAGAGCCCACATGGCGAAAATGGAAATGGAACGGGTAAGCTAATAAACTTAAAGTATTGCAATCCTTAATAAAAATGACTCCTCCACAGATGACAGAAGCCAGAGCGAGAGCAGGAACAGGAGCAATTCGTTTGCGACTGAATCATTTACTGATAGCAGCAGCTCGCGTACATCCTTTCAGTCAAGTAATAGTCCCAACTCAATATCTAATTTATCACTTCATAGCCCCGAGCAGATTAAGGTTGAATCCAACTTCTTAATAGCCTGCGCTGCGGCCTCAGAATTCACTAAACAAGAGCTGCTGCAGTTGCAGTAAGTTCAGAATGAGTTACTAATTTACTTCTGCCTATGACTATTTTTCAAGGAGACGATTCATTCGACGTCTCTTAAAGAAGTATTAAGCCTAACGTGAATTTCCAACCTATTTTCTAAAAAACCAATTGGCAAGCATTCATTTTGTTGAACTGGAACAATTCAATATTTGTTGGTGCGTTGCTTTTTTTTTATATTTGTATTTTTATTTTATTTTTTTCAGTATATCTATATACTTATGTCAAGATTAAAGTTGCTGGATCAGCTCAACGTAGATTTTTAATTTTTTTTAATGCGTGCATAAATAATAGAAATTTAAGTTTTTATTAACATGATCTATGAGTATATATTTGTGCTGTCATGCAAATGGATCCTTGGAGCACAATTCTCATTTTTCATTTCGAACGTCTGTCGAGGGTTTTTTTTCACGTCTGTGAAGGAAAACAATTAAAAAATGAATTTTATAACTATTTTAATCTTATTGAGATGACATCCATGAATTGAATATTTAGTTTTAATGGAAATGCCAAGAATAAATTTTCTGGAATTTGAAAATACTTTTATAATTTTACCAAACTTTCTCCAAAACAATTATAAACCAATTTGAAATACATGTGTGAAGCAAAATCATTTATTTTTAACTGTTTTTTTTTTTTAAGACGAGTTAAATAATATAGTGCTTATATAAGTATATACGATTATATTTAAGCAGTGACTATAACATTAGTAAACAGTTTACAAAATACAAATACAATGCTGTGTGTTTGCGTTAGAAAATGTGTATTTCTTTTTATAATATATATATACTATTAATTGATTTCGGTTCGCTTTCGACTTTTTATTTCGTGTGCTTTCGACGCTTTTACTTTCGTTTAAATTCGTTCAGTCTTTGTTAATCAACAACTTGGTTAAAAGTGTTTTTGTTATATTTCTTTAATAAATGACAAGAAAACAACATTTCTAATTATTATAAAATTAAGAAATATTGGAAAACAAATGCCATGTTGCCTGTTAATCAGTTTATAATTAATATTGCATGTTTTGATCGTGTTTGAAGGTTTCCTTTTTATTTTTGTTTTTATTTTTATTATTATTAAAAAATATATTTAAGTAAGCATATAGTTATATATGTATGTATGTATGTATATCGATGATCTCTCAAAAATTTCTTGCATGTAATAACTACATTTGGTATAAGAATATTCATTACGTTTCCCACTAACCGCTTCAACTTGACTCCAGGTTAGCCCTCCCACCTCAGCAGCGCTTTATATAAATTTGTGTATATATATGTGTGTGTAAATTTGTTTGTCTGTATGTGTAATTATTTTTTTGTTGAGCTTAAAGCACGACGCGACGAACGCCGCACTCCATGCAGAACTTGGCGTGCTCTAGCACGAATTTGGCGCCACATTCGTGACAGAATTTGGACATTTTCACAGAAGCATTTGAATTGTTGCTTTGCAGCGAATGCTGAGATGTTGTAGGTGTTAAACCAACACCTACACTATTGCAATTGTTGTTCTTTAAGTTCAATGCGTTTAGCTCATAGCTATTGCTGTTATTGTTGGCTACCTGAGGCTGAGATTGCTGCTGCTGCTGTATGTAGTTGTAATTTGTGTTTTGCTTGTGATGCTGTTGGTGTTGTTCCTGTTGCTGTTGCATCAGCTGCTCTGAGCTGCTGCTGGAATATTCCATGTTGCCATTGCCAGCGTCGCTACAAATGCCGAGACCATTCGGTGCAAACATGCGCTGGCGCGCCTTTAGTGTTCCATAGTTGCTTTGTGCCTGTGTTGAGGCATCCATCATGTTGCTGGGCTGCTTGGTGGACATTGCGATGGCTCCACTGGCCGTGTGTGGACGCAATTGGCTAGGGGTGCGCGGCGTACTCATGTTCGACTGCAGCTCAGTGGAGCGTTGACGGGACAGACAGTATGGAGAGTTGCTGCTATAGTATTGCAAATAAATATGAATACAAAAATCAGTTAAGAAACGAGTTATCTGAAATATCGTATATCAAAGTAACTTTGAATTTACACCCCAGTCATTTATCGATATAAGTCGTTCCTATCGTAAGTAGACAATGTTATCTGTTCAGCACTGTTAACGTTGAAAATGGCTGTTAAAATTACATACATACATAGTTAATCAGACGGACATACATATATTAATAAAATGATCATTTTTTTAGCTTATATCAATGTGCTTATCTCACCTACTATAAACATACATCGATAAATCAAAAAATATTTTGACTAACCTGCCATAAGCTGAGTCGGTACTAAGCTTGGAGCTACCGCCACGACGTGAGGATTGCGATGAGGACATTGGATATCCATCGAGGCTACTTAACTCATCTGAATCTCCTGATGGCGATGGCGTCATTCCCTTTACTTCCTGCTGTGTTGGCATCTGCTGCTTTTGCTGCGCCTGCTCCTGGCGCTGCAAGATATCGCGGCGAACCGAGGCGCTTGCCTCTTCGCCTAGCTGCTTGAAATCGTTACGCATTTTCTCTATCACATTCTTGGCATTGTTTGCCTCGACATTGGGCAATGGCGAGGTCACAGCTGGGCTCAGCCGATTCGGATAATGAGCGCGACTAGTCTCATCATCGATCGGATCCTCGTTGTCGCTGATCTTGCTGAACTTGGCATGCTCCGGCTCGTTGCCGTTCTCAATGTGCAGCACATCGATGGGCGTCTGTGCATTGCCAACCATGTGACGCAGTGAGTCCGGTGAGATTGGCGAACGCCCCTGGGCATTGGCCTCAGTTTCAATGCTTATAAAGATTTCACGTTTCTTCGATTCGTCCACAGACTTCTGCGTCTTCTCCACGTAGCAGTTGCTGCTGCTACTGGTGCCGGAGACATTCGACAGCTGGCGGTCGAGCTTCTCATCGCTGCTGGACAACGGCGACTTGAAGGCGCTAGTCGGCGACGTCTTGTAGGAACCGCTGCCATTTGGTGTCTTGTAGGAGCCAGTGCTGGCCTGTGGAGACTTGAATGATTCGTTGCCAATTGATGTATTCGAATTGGATCTGTGGGCATGAGGCTCTTTAGTGCTGGAAGCAAAGTAATGGGTCTTGGGTGGCGTTATATACTGAGACCCAATGCCAGAGGTCGTGGCTGGTCTCTGTGTGGCTGTCGGCGTCGGTGGTTGTGTCTGTGTATGGGATTGTGGTTGTGACTGTGGCTGTGGCTGAGGCTGTGGCGTTGAAGTCGCTTTCTGGAACGAGCGGTGTCGGCTCGTCGTGCGATTCAGCAGGAACTCGCGACAGTCGCGGAACAGCGGAAATTGCTCGTCATCATTCTCGTTCTCGAATGATGAGAGAAATTCCTCAAAGTCGAAGTCATCAAAGGTGGGCAGCACTGGCATATTGGGCAGCGTCAGCGGCATTGCCTTGAGTGGATTGGAGAGCAGCTGCTTCTGCTGCTGCTGCCAGCATTGCTCGTCAAACTCCAGCGAGGAGCGATTGGCCTCATCATCAGCGCAGCTGCCGGACGAGATGTACGCCTCCTCTGGCGAGGCATCGTACAGAAACTGATTGCGTCCCAGTCGCATCTTGCGCTTCAGCAGATTACGCGCCTCGCCGGAATGACGGCGCTGCTCCTGCCCCATCGTAATGGTCGACTGCGAGCTGCTGCGACTCTGCGATAGCTGCTGTGGCGTGGAGCTGGCATCGGAGGAGCCAGTGGATGACTGCTGCACCAGCAGGTTATCACAAGGATTGATCAGCTTGGGATCTATGTAGTCGGCCATTCGATTGCTGCCAAAGATGCTCTCCAGCTTGATGGGCGACGGTGCCGCAATGCCACCACCATTGCTGTTGTTGTTGTTGCTGTTGTTGATCAGACTCTGTTGCGGCTTGACGATGGGGTCCAGGCGCAGCGGCGTGGCAAAGTTATGTGCCACATTCTCGTTGTTCTCCTTGGCCACTGGCGGACAAATGGGCGTCGTTAACGGCGGCAGCTGCCCGCTGCTTGAGTTGGCATTTAGATTCTTGGCCGAGTTCTGCTTGCTCAGATTGTTGCTCTTGTCTTTGAGATCCTTGCTGCTCAGCTCTTTGCTATTGGCAGCCACTTCCGCAGCCTTCGCATTCAGCTGCTCCAGCTCGTGCTCGTACTTGAGGAACACGGCCAAGGAGTCTGTCTTGGCCACGTTACGTGCCGGCGGCGCCTGCTGCTGCTGCTGCTTGGACGTGGACGTGGACGTGTTGTCCGGCTCAGTGTCGCCACCGAGAGGCAGTTTCATTTGCTGCTTGCGATTCGAGTTGCTCGTGTCGCGGCGCACAACGCGCGGACTGTGGAAATCATTGCCGCACGCAGCACGCACGGGCATCTCGTCGTACTCCTCCGGCTTGAGGAAGTTGCTCGAGATGGGGCCCTCGTCTGAGAGGCCGCGCTGGATGGTGGGCCGATAGTTGGTGGCAAAGAGCGGACGACTGGGCAGCAGTGGCGTGCGACGAGGTCCGCGCAGGGACGAAGTGCGTCGGAAATTTGATGTGGGCGTGCCCTTTGATGCCGTGGTGGATGTTGTCGACGTGGCTTTGCCCAGCGAGCTGGTCAGCGAGGTGGACATGATCGCTGTGGGTGTGGCTGTCGGTGTGACTGTCGGGGTGGCTGTTGTGCGGACCAGTGGTTCGTTGTCGGGTGGTGTGCTGGGCGAGCAGAGCTCCTCCAGCTGGCGCTTGGCGGACAGAAACGGATCGTACTTGTCGCTAGCCGATGGATTGAGGCCGCTGTTTCGAGAAGAAGAAGAATTATAGAATGGAACAATCGGAACGAATAATCGGTTATAATTCTAGAGATCTGATTAGCCCGCCCGGTCTGTGCGTCGCCTGGCTGTCGTCTGTGGGGAGGGGCATTTAGGAACAAACCTCTTGATGGGCGCTCTGGCCGATTTCTTGCTGTTTGTTGGTGAGCGCGGTGCCTTAATGTACATGGTGCCTTCCTCGTCCTGCTCCAGCACTACCAGACGGCGGCTAACGTTGCTTGGCGTCGCGCGCTTCTTGAGGCTGGCTGGCGCCGCGGGCGGCTCCACCTCGCCGTAGACGGAGTCATCGATATCGTCATTGTATTGGCCCTCCAGTAGCTTGGCCTTGCTTAGCAGCTGGCCAACTTCTATGTCCTCCTCATCGTAATCCTGTTCAGCTTCCCCATCAGAGTCCATCTGCGCCTGCACCTCGCCCTTCATATCAATCGCCGGCAGAAAAGAGTCGCCCTTCGCCTCTGGCTTCTGCTTGGCCGGCGGCAGAGGCAGAGGCAGAGCGCGCATTGGCTCCGAGCTATTTATGATGACCGGCAGCTGAATGCGCTTCCGCGGACGACTCAAGCTCCGCATGGTGCTCGTCTCCATCTTGATCTGTATTTCGGCATGCGGCAAGGCATCCTCGCTCTCGGACCCCGAGTAGCGATCATTGGCAATGCGGCGGAATGCGGCTGGGGAGTGTGACGGGCGCTGACGTTGATGTTGTTGTTGTTGATGTTGATGTTCATCCACGAATTCGGTTGGCGGCTCCAGCTGGCGCAGAGGAATATTGGGGTTCTCCTGGGTGCGTATGCGGCGACGCGCCTGACGCACCAGCGATGTGGATGTGCGCACCTTGGGCGCCACGTGATCCTCAATATCCATTTGAATGTTGCAAATATTTGTGGCACCTGCGTGTGGTGGTGGTGGTGGTGGTGCAGCGTGCGTATTAAAAGTATTTTTCATAAGACAGATATCTAAGTGAATGTATGAATCGGACTTTCTAGCGAATTTCCCTAATTATACGTTCCCTAGTTGGCCTATTTTGCCAAATGAATTTATTCTTTTCCTACTCTTCAATACGTGAATTGAATTAGTTTTTGCTTTGCAGAACATCAGGTAGATCTCCCGCATATCTCAGTATTATCCATTCTGCTACAGTTATACTATTCGCTGCTCATCAATTATATTCTAGCTATTCTCCACTCCCTGAACTATTTCCAACTCTCTGAGTTCCTGTGGAGTGCAACTAATGCTGCTCTATGGTTGGCTGATCTTCTAAGTGCTTAAATACGCTGCGCATGAATTAAGAACCATCAAATTGTTCCGCAGCTTAGGAAACTAATTATGAAATCATTTGAAGTTAATTAAGTTTAGGCACGCCATGGGGCCTACAGAACCCTATGAACCTTATGCCTCTGGGACGGACGGAGTAGCAAGTGGAGCATTACAAAACAAAAAAAAAAACTAGATAACTTGACGCCGATTCCACTGTTTCAGTTAGGCTGGGTCTGCATTTGTTACCGAGCCTACCTTTGCACTTGATCAACCCGTTGAGCTCCTCGAAAGTCATCGTGACTTGGGGTTGCCCGGCCATGCACTCGGTAGAGTCGAACTTCGAACGATGTGGCGAGGGTCGGCGATGGGACCGGGCTGGCTGCAGGTGCGCCGCCTCTACGCAATCCAATTGGGCCAGCTGCTCGTAGGAGGGATGACGCAGGCGCTCCACGGCCTCATCGATCTCCTGGCAAGCATCGTACTGCTGCCTGCGTCTTACACGCTCCTGGTAGACAACGCTCGACAATTCCTCGGTGAGCATGCGGGCTCCCGCCTTGCTCTGGCCCAACGAAGCTTTCGACTTGGATGCATCGAAGACTTGTGGAGTTCCTGGACGCTGCTGCGGTGCATTTCTTTGTGAGCTAAGTTGATGTTGGAGTGTGGTCAATGGATGAATGGATGATATCGAAGCAGATCATGTCCTACGAATACTTTGTGAGCAAATACTACGCGACGAGTGTCTACTGGGCACAACTTTACTGCAGAATTAGTCAACATCAACGACAACCATAGCAACGCCAGATGGGCCAATCAGATAGGTTTAGCTATTCTACGAATCAAATGATTTACGCTAATCTTAAATAATACTCACTTATCACTTTGTACGGACGACGTCATTGTGGAGAGCGTCATTAAATTCTGCTTCACAGCAACTGGCTCTGGCTCGAAGTGCTCCTCCTGGGCACCCGAGTACTTGTCCCGATTAATGGAGCGCTTGGTTCTGGGTAGAGTAAAGGGAAAAATTTGAAAGATTTGAAACAACACAATTGATGAATATGTAATACGAATAACATGAAAGATGAAGCAAAGCCAGTGGGATATCAAAAACTATAATAAGGTAGGGTAGAGAAGTTCACCTACTTGAGATTCGGTGGACGATACTTTTTACGCGCCTCCATGCGCTCCTTGGCCTTGTTTGTCTCCGCGGTGTTATTGGATTTGATGTTCGCCTGAATGGCCTTCTCCTTGCACCACTCCACATGGCGATCGAAAGCCTTGATATTAAAGTTGCGCTCACAGTGCGGGCAATGTTCCGTGGCGGTGTCCTTGATGCGCCTGGTTATGGAACGGTCGGAGGCACGTGAACGATCACGGCTCAATGTTGGCGGAGCGGTCGCAGCTGCCGCTGATGTTGCCTGAGGCTCGGCATTAGCAGGACCGGCAGCAGCGACACCAACGGTAGCTGCAGTGCCGGCGCCGGCTCCTTTGCGCAACGAAGCGCGCGTCATATCCGTCTTGCTCTTACGGCGTATCGACAGCGGCGAGGCCTGCAAATATAGAATATGCAGAATGCAGTACATAGTATAGGCTATAAAATATAGAGTATGGAGCATGGAGCACCGTCTTTCGATTGCTTACCTCATGCGGCACTCCGCTGCTCGATACGGTGGACGCCTCGCGGCTGGCTGTGGGCGGTGTGTGTACGCCCGGTGCCTTCTCTGCATTGGGCAGCCCGAAGTTCTTGGGCAGCACATAGGTGGACAGGGATGTGCCCTCCCGGCGCTGACGCGACGAGTCGAAGACCTTGCGCTTCTTCAGCATCTTCTCGCAGACGACGACGTGTTTGCGCAGTGCATTCGTGTTGAAGGTGCGACTGCAGTTGGGACAGGCTAGTAGCTGGGTGCTGCAGACTACCTCCTGCTCCTGTAGGATCTCGGAGAAGCCCGTGGTGAGTGGCCCCGGCTTGGGACCCACTGGCTCATCATCCAAATTGCCATCGGAATCCATTGTGGCTATTGACAATGGATGGGAAATTAAAGAAATGGATTCGAATTATTATTGGATTGTGAGGCTTCGATTGATGTTGTTGTTGGGAAACTTTTGCAATGTCTGTAGAGACTGTAGTAGATGCTGTATGGCTTGAAACCTAAAAACTAAATTTTACAATTCTCGGCTAAAGTAACAAATCTAAAACTTAACTGAGCTCGCCTTCTCCGTTCAAAGCAGATTTTCACTCAAGTTAAATTGATTTGAAAGGCAATGCATGTGGTGTGCAGAGCAGAGATTGGACAACATTTAACTCAAGAGTATTATTATGATAGATTGGATATATTACTCTTCAGTCTAGCTCCGATTCTAAATCATTGGGCAACTTTCAGCAAATGCTAAAGTCAACTTGAAGGCGCTAAAAGAAAGTGAAGTGAAAATCAAAGGCAAAGCCAAGTAAAAGACTAAGACCGTCTGCCGACTGTTGGCCTTTGGCCAAGTGGCACGGCTTAGTCTTGGGCCAGAAACCCTAAAACTTTCCAGTTGCACTTGCCGCATGGCAAATATTTTCATATTACATGCCAGCCGCATTTCCAACAACAAATTGCTTTTCCGGCAACATTTGTCACAGCAGCAGCAAATTCTCAGACTGGCAAGACAATAGACCAAATAGAAATAACTATATATATAAAAAAAAAAATAAATAAACAAAAACATTTCGGTAATAATTTATTGTCATTATTTGGACTGTGACTACATTTGGCTGCCTCTGGCTGTGTGATTGGCCCATAAATTGTTATTTATCTGCCGCATGAAATGTTGTAATGTCCAACTTTGGCAGCTCGTTTGAGCCAAACTGTTGAGTTCGTTGCGATTTTGGTGGGCGACATTATTATATCTGTATCTTGAAGATACGAACTGCGCACAGGTGCTCCATCCAGCGAACGCGCCAGCCCACGGCACGGCTTGGCGATTCACTTGACTTCTTGATTTACTGAATTCGAACTCAAAAATAACAATGAGAGAATCTCTGGTTTTGTTTGTTCATAAAGCTGAATTTGATTGATGTTTTGTGATTTAACAAAAGTCTGTGGAAGCTTAATTATGCTTATATTAAGATATATTAAGAATAGAAATAATATTAGTTCATATTAGCATATAACAATACTCTTTTATATTGAGGTCTACTAATGTCTAGGAAACATCGTAGATTCTGAGGATGAATGCATATGAATATTAATACTAATACTCATATTAATACTTCTACTAATAATGTTAGCCAGGAACTAGGAACAATGAGGGCATAAAAAGGGACTCCATCTTGAAGGATAAGGTGGAATAGTACCCAGTACCTAGATGATAGGCAGCTCGAAGAAGATAAGCAGCAAATGCAGTTCAATACATTCAAAGCTCAGACCTTCTTGATGCTGTATTCACAGTTATTTGACCCATCAATACTAATACTCAGTCCAATAAATACCAAACAAATTATATTATGAAAATAGTAATAAGAAATACGACATAGACTTAAACTCCCTTTTATAGATTGTTTATGTAAGAATAAAGCGAACACATATTATTACTAAACTCCCATATAAACAATTATAAAGTCGTATCACCTGTGCCAGGCAGCGCCAGCGCTCACATTGCGTGAGCCGCTGAGAATTTCGATGTAATAGGAGAATTCGCTCTGGTGTCTTTCAATGGAAATAATGACATAGGAGCCACACTGGGTGCCAAAATAACAATAATTCCGAGAGAATCCAATTATAATGCGCCCAGGCCCAACGATAACATATATCAGCGACACGCATTAATTTCTGCAGCATGTTGAGAGCTGAGGGAACTCGAAGCTCGACTCGTTCGCATTCATTCCAATTCAAATCAATGCGTAATCCGATGAGAAGTGGGTGAGTGACTGCCTCAATGGCTGGACTGGGGACGGGTATGGGTGTTGGTGTGGGTGTGGGTGTGGGGCATTCGTTGCACATGACAGCACCACTCGAGCAGCACCACAATTCAAACATATGCTAATGATGCTCTTAGCAAACTCGCCTTTGCCAAATGCAGACTGTATAAACTGGCTGCAGGGCTACTCTGGTCACTATGAGATTATATACTCTATGCATATCTCTCAACTACATGGTTCCACTTGAGTTTTATAAATAAAATGCAACGCCAAAAAAGAGGAGCAACTGCCTGGGCAACAGCAGGGCGCCCAAGTCTCAAGTCTCTGGAGTCTAGGCAGATTTTTGATTTGTGAAGATAACAAAAGCAAGCGAAGAAGAAGAAACATCTGTAGAAATGCTCAAAGTTCAAGAGTTCGTAAGTTTACTAGATCAAATCGAAGGTATACAAAATTGGAGATCTATTGTGCGAGTCTAACTAAAAGTCAAGAGAAAGTAAAACCGGAAAGATCAGCAGCAGTTCTAGATCACAACAGGAAGTATTATTAGATACAAATATTTGATTATAAATTAACAGTCTATGATAAAGACTTTCATAGTATAAGATTTTATATTTCTAAATAGTCTCCCAAGACCTAGTATTTCTTAACAACTACAATCTATGCCAGCTAAATCCGCCTGAGATCGGAGATCTGAGAGCTTGCAGCAATTGTTATTGCTTAGCATTGGGCAAGCTTATAAGACATTTAATTCGTGCGCGCCTCCATTAATTTAGAGTGAGGCAACATTTTCATGCATAGCCTATGTATGTATGTATGACGATATGTTTATATAGCTGGGACCTTGGCCAACGAGTTGGTTCTGCGACACATATTCTTGGTGCTGAACTTTCAACTTGCGACAGTGTGAAAGTAGCATAAGAACTGGATAGTCCAGTTAGGAAGTACAGATATATAAGTATGTATATTTTATATTTATGTATGTATGTGCCTATTCTGCCTAGAAGGTTTACTGAAAGAATCCCTCTTCGATTTGCTTGTCAATTTAAGTAAAGTAAATATAGATGACATCATTTGTTGTATTCTTGCTGATAAGCCTGATGGAATAAAGTCATCGAAAGGTCCACAACAAAATCTGGCACAGAATCGTCAATGAGATTAAACCACAGAGCTGCACAATTATGGTAAAGTTGGAGCATTATTAGGAGTTACTTAAGATAAGTGAAAATTAATTAGAAATGAGAGTAAATAGAGAGATTGCTAACGATGTTTGTTAGTTTATGTTAAGGCTATAAAATCTGCCAAATAGTTGAAATTTTTATAGTTGATAATGCACATAGATTATTTACACTTGCTTTTAATGAATTTGGAATAGATCAAAATACATATATGTATATCAGATATGTAAGCTTCCATATTCCATATCCACATTCCATCAGCCTTTCTACACTTTAATGCCTCTACAATATTCTCGACTCTGTGCCACTTTCTCATTAACAAATTGAGAATCATTTATATCAGTTAAACAATTAACAGCTACACACAATAGTTGATCAATTGCTAGAAATTTACTTGTTGTTGTTGTTTGGTTGGCATGCAAATTAGTAGCAGTATTAGTAGTAGTTGTTGTTGTTGTTGGGGCAACTGTTGCTGCTGCAGCGACATCGATCTGATTGACTATAATCAAAACATGCTGCAGCTGGCCAGCGCCCGCAGCTGTGGGCGTACGTGTGGGCGTGGCCGACTCACTTGACTTGGCATTGGGCGTTTGCTTCTTGTTGCTGCTGCTGCTGTTGTTGTTGTTGCTGCTGTTGCGTCGCAGTGAGAAGGTGTTGCGTACGCGCGAAAATGTTGACAGCTGTTGCGATTGTTGTTGCTGCTGCTGGTGGTGCGACTGTTGCTGCTGCTGTTGCGCCTCACTAAGCGCCAACGAGTTGAAAGAACTTTGCAGCGGTTGCTGCTCAAACACATTGATGTTGCCGCTGCTGCTGCAACAGTTGCTGCCGTTGCCGTTGGCTTTGCCATTTTCGTTAACGTTTTCGTTTTCATTTTCACTGGCAAAGCGAGCGGCCTGCGATTTTTCACCATTGAGCAGCTCGTTTAATTGCTGATACTCCTCGTAGATGCCGCGACTGTGCCGCTTATTGATTTTACTCAATGGCTGCTGCTGCTTCTGCGACTTTGATTTGAATATTTTGTGCCACATTTTCTTGCTCATTTTGTATTTGTGCTGTTGTTGCTGCTCTCTATTTGCTTTTTGCTTATTTTTATTTCGTTATATTTTTATATCTAAATGCCACATAATGCAAGGGAATCTCGCGCGCGCGCCCTTCGCTCAACTTGACGCGCCGGCGTTTTGTGTCCAACTGAGCGCGGGCAACATTTGAGGCAATGCGCCGCCATCGGCAACATTAAAGCTCGCAGCATGTTGCTAGTAGCTTTGGCTGGCAACATGTTGCGTGCGCATATTTTGCATTTAATTAAAAATAGCTGCACTCCAGCTGCCAGCGTTTGCTCTTGCATGTGGGTGTAGCAACAACAACAACAACAACAACACTGACAACAACAACGACAACTCGACAGCCAACAAAGGCGGCTATTCTTTGTAAATCCCTAATCCCCACCTCGGCCAGTCTCTGCAACTGATTTATTTAAAGGCGCCGCACAAATGTTGCTGAACTTTGCCTGCTTGCGGATATCTTTCACTTGGCTCTATAAATTGGCTGGTATTTGTTGCCTCTACGCTTGCCAATTGGCAAATTGATATCTCGGCACTCTGCAACTTCCTTTTGTCATCAGTCAATCAGGCGCGCTTCCTGTCTTGGCGCTTTCCATTGATCAACAATCGCAACAGATTTCGGGCGTCGGCTTCACACATATATTTATATATATATATATATATATATATATATATATATAATTATGCCCTATTATGGCCATTGTACAGTTGCATAAGTGCGCCCAAAAAGGTAGCCGCAGTTGCTGCTGCAGTTGCAGTTGCAATTGTCGCATCACACACACACAATTCACAGCATTTGCCGATCTCAGCAACATTTCGTGTTGCAGGCGACACACATAAATAAACAGCTGGCAATGGAGTTGGAGACACATTGAATTGCTCTGAGGTTTATTTTTAAAGTGGGGCATATCTGCACTCTGAAGAGATTTCCTAGTTTTGTAATACAATTTAATTTGTCATAAAATTTTTATATGATTTACAAATGTTATTTGATTTAAAATAGTTTAAAAACATTTTTAAAATGTCTTCAGTTTTGATTTGTGGCTAGAAATTCTACTTTACATAAAAGTAAATATTCTCTAAAAATGCAAGAATTCCATTTAGATTGAAGAATAGTTTTTTATATATATATATATTTATTATTTATATATTTATATATTTATTATTTATATATTTATTATTTATATATTTATTATTCATATATTTATATATTTTTATATATATGTTTATATATATACTTAATTTAATTTATTATATATTGTTTATTAATTGAGAATAAGTAAACATACTGTGAGAGATTTTAAATTTATTAAAGATCTAAAAATGTTTTTTTTTTATTAATTTTTTTAAATAATAAAAATATAATAATAAATACTAAAATATATATTGCATAATATTGTATGTTTTATATATAAATAAAATATTATTACATTATTTTATTATATTATATTATGTATATAATTATTATTATTTTATTTTATCCGGGACATTCTTAAGAGGATTTTCTTTCAATTCGACTTTTATTTATAGATTGTCGATAATTCTTACGTCTATATACATATGTTATTCAGAATTAAAGCCTGCTCTTTTTCGATCCCATGTTTTATAGGGTATCACGGCTTCGTTTACTTCCAATAATTCTTCTTTTAAAGATTCCTTTTCGTTTTCTTTTCATTTCTTCTTTTTTTTTTGTTTTTGTTTTTTTTCTTTTTTGTTGCTTCTGTTTTTAATTGAAATGCGAATGCACTTTTGAGTGCCTCTGGTCTGTTGCTGCGTTGCTGTATAGATGTATGTATGTATGTATATGTATCTGTGTTTTCAACTGCATATATGTATGTATGTATCTCCATCTCTGTCTGTGTCTCTACTATATATCAGATGGCATGGCGCGATCCCATTTGCTCGACGCTGAAGTCAACTTGATGCTAACCGTAATAAATCACAATATGCCGCAGCATCCGCCGTTGCTTCCAGCTACCGTTGACAGTTGACAGTTGGCCCGATGACGTCAGCGGAGGCAGCAACGCTTATGCAACACGTTATCTTCGATTATTGCACGTGCCAAAGGAAATGCTGCCGCCCGATGAACTTGAGACACGCCATTGCTCCCTTCTATATACACTATACTATATATAATATATGGTATGTATGTATGTATGTCTGTCTATCGAGAACTATTGAACCAACAACGACATTTCTATCCAGTTGTCAGTTGTTGTCTGCGGGTCGTCGGCGCCATTTGCGGCCGCCCACGCGCCCCAGTCTTGGCCATAAAACTCCATAATCTTTTCTAATTGTCACGCCTTGGGCATGACAAAAATAAATGCAAAGTCTTCGTCTTCTACCCTGGCGGCTCTCACAGCAGTTCAGGCAGGAAAGGGCGCATGCCTATATTTATATTTAGTGCACTTGGTTTGCTTGGCTGGCATTTTGGGAGCAGGCCGGACAGAATGAACTCAATTCGTATGGGCCAACAAACATTGCCTGCTTCATATGCACCAAATACACTTGGCTAGAACTTGGAGTTTTCACAGAAAAATCAAAGGGGTTTCTTTGATCAAGTTTAAGAAGGATTATAGCAAAATTAAAGTAGATCGACTTCTATTGACTAGCCAGGAAAAGCAAACGAACTGTCAGTCATAGAAATAGGCATGTACATATGTATGTATCAATATTATTATTTTTATATATTATTGTTATCAAGTTTTTTTTTAGCAATAAAAGTAATTTTTAAGTTAAGACTTTTATTTCTGTCTATAATGGATGAAATTCTGCATTATTCTGTATTTCTCTTCATTCTGTTTCTCCGCGTTTTGTTTTCTTTTTCGCTCTGGATATCATGATAAATTCTCTTTTCTCATGTCTCCTTTTCCTTTCCTATATGTTCGCCTCCATTTCCCCCTCTTCGTTTCGATATTTCTCTCTCCCTTCATAACACATATGTATATATGTATATATCATAGATTTATCAAATTTTTCTCTTTCCATCTCTAATTGCCAGTGTCTGTTCCCATCTCTCTGGCTCATTTCTATTCTTTTCGTGTTCTCTCTTTCTGTTTTTGTATATGGAGCTTCTTTTACATATCATTTAAAGTCTCCTTTGCATTTTGTAAGTGTCGAAGCTGTCTTCTTTCTACACTCAACTATACATCTCTGCCTGTCTTTATTCTGTCACTCTTTCTCTCTCTCTCTCACTCCCGCACTCTGTCTCTCTCTCTGTCTTTCTGTCCTTATACCCATTATAAGTTTTATATTGTATTCTTTCTCTCTTTCTATTAGTTTTTCTTTCCACCCCTCCTTTTTTTCTCTCTCTCTCTCTTTCTTTCTCTCACACCTATACATGAACTTTTGGGCGCATTTTCTACTAATTAAGTTCTATTTCTTCCCATCATCGAACGCAACTTTTCCATCTGCACTGCGCCCACTCTGCACCGATCCCCCGTCTCCAATGCCTCTATGCTCCATGCTCCACACGCTTCTCTCTCCTCTCACCTTCCCGCTGCATCGCTCTACATTTGTAATGAAATCATTTCAGTTCATTGGCGCTCCCCTTGTAACAAAGTTTATTGTTGTTGTTGTTGTTGCTATTGCTTGTGCGTTGTTTTTTCTTGACTTTTGTTTTTTTCGCTTTTCTGAACGCATTTTTTTTTTTTTTGCAGATTGCACAATTTTCTGTTCTGTTTTCAGTTCAGTAATTTTGAGTTTGTTGTTGCCGCTTGCTGCTGCTACTGCTGTTGTTGTTGTTGTTGTTATTGTTTGTTGTTAATACAAATTGATGTTGATCTATTTGTTGTTGTCTTTGTTGTTTCTATGTTTATCATTGTTGCCGACCGCTGATTGCTTTTTAGAAAGTGTGAAAGAGTTTTGTATCATATGTACTCGTGAGTATATATAGACATGGATATACATATATAGGTATCTATGTGTGTGTTCAGTTCAGTTTTGCATTGGAATTGTGTGCAGTCTGTGCGTACCTTTAATTGAGGTAGGTAATTATTGATTGGCTTCGTTTTATTCTGGGAAAGGGCGAAAGCGTTTAGCAGCTGCTCTGTGATTGAATGTGAGTCAAGCTGAGCTTCAGAGCTAGGCAGAATTGAAAATGAAATGGTCTCAGCTTGGTATTTATGTATTAACTTACAACTTTCCCTAATATATACATATAAATTAAGTATGAAGCCAAAGAATAATAAAAAGAATGTAACAGTAGCATATTAGTAACATATTAATAACATATTCCATAATCCACTAATACTATTAAGTAATGCACATAATATTGTTTAAATAAATAATATTATTAGCTATTCAAATATTTACTAGAGCTGCGCACTGCCCAAGTGATCAACAGGAGATGAGGCCTCAGACGGACGAGGCTCTGCAAAAGGTTTGCTTTTATATACGAAGGAATCCCCTCAAACGAAGCCGTCGAGCATTGAGTGACATATATGAGCATTTTCAGTTGCTTCAATCATTCAAGGTTACATTCTTATAAATATAGAGAATACTTCTGCTCACACAGCTCTACAGTCCCCTCTTTCATAGAACTTTTTTTAGAGGCCCGCTCAATAAAACATATTCTTTCAAGGAGAAATATAGAGGCAGACAGAGAGACAACAGGAAAGTTCTACATACTATTACGGCATTAAATATAAACCAAATTGATCCTTTAAAAAATATATATGTATATGTGCTTTTGAAACGCTCAACACATGCTTATAGAAAATTTAACTAAACAAAAGTAAAGCCCACATTTTTGTGGTCCAACAAATCAATTATTAATTTCCCTAATCAATTTTCTACTTTTCCATTCATTTCAAAGAAAATTTAAATTTAATTTAAAATTTTCTGCATAAGCAATAATAATAGCAATAATTAAATTAAAGTTTCAAAACTCTCTTTCATTTAACAGCTGCAAGCTGCAGTAAAAAGTAGTAGCTATTTGCAGCACGACAACACTGCGCAGCGCTTAACAGAAAGCTCTCGGCAAGCTTACAGCGCGCTAGCTGTTAGAAATATCTACCTCTATTAAACGTGCAGCGGACTAAACTTACATTTAATTAAAAATATCTAAAATTTAATTAATGAAATTAAAGCTTAATTTACTTAGACAGCTGTATTATGTCTATGGATTAGAGCCTAACGAGAAATGTCGGCAGGAAACTGGTTTTAGCAGAGGTGCAAAATGCGCATATAATTTGCCAATAACAAAATCGAATTTGTTTGCTTTTTGTTTGCTTTTTGTTATTATGAAATGGCAATAAATGTTATTATTGTTGTTGTTGTTGTTTGCATTGTGCTTGGCTGTCAAATAAATTACGTTGCAAAAAAGCATATGGAAACTGGTTGTATTTGACTTTGGAATTGATTCTATATGTGCGAAATGAAACTGGAATTTGTCGTGTGGGCTCCGAATGCTGCTAAATGTAGTTCAATGTCAAGGAAATTGCCGCAGTGCGAGCTCGAGTGGGCCAAAGTGGGTTAAGGTGGGCCAAAGTGGGTCACGCCCAGCGACTGTGACAAGTTAAGGGCTCCAAATGCAGCGCCCATTTAAGCCAAATATGAAGAAAGGCCATTACAAGCCGCCTACGAATCAAATATGTGACACACTGAGCGAGCTCGCATTCGAGTCGAGCTCAGTTCAGTTCGATATTGACGCATTTGTCGAACATTAGTTAAAACGAGCACGAAATTCACAGACGTGACGCGACTTGAAAATCTAATCAACGCTCGAATTCTGTCAGGCGCTAGATACATATAGACATACAAAATTTAATATTTCAAGAGCTATTTATGTTATTGATACATGTGTATGTATTTGTTATATTTAGCTGTTTCAATTTTAAATACTATTTGGGATTTTATTATAAATTGACTAACATTTGCTAAATATGTAAGACTAATTTTTATAGTCTTATCGAATTTCGCATCAGTTGTCTCAAAGCAATTTGATTTTATATTTATTATAAATACATATATATTTTTTCACAATGAATAAATTTTCAAGATATATTTAAGTAAAAGGTAAAAAATATTGTAAATAATAAATATTGAAATTATTTATTATACTATTATTTATTATACTATATTTTATTATATATAAATATTGAAATTATTTATTATACTTTATTTATAAATTTTAAATTTTACATATCTACAATTTTCGCCTTTATCCACTCTGATAACTGTCTCGTCTCTCACTTTCTTGATTAATTAATTAATTAATTTTTTTTTTTTTTTGTATTGTCTTAAATTAAAACAATTTAAAATTCTCTTTAAGTACATTCTACGTAAAATAAAGAGCTTAAGTTCAGTAAATTGTGAAATGAAACTCTATTAAATTGCCTCGGTATTTAGCTGCCTTTTTTTGGCAGACTTTTATATTTAATTTAATTAAAATGAATTTATGTCAATTTTGGCAGCTTTAAATGGAAATTGACATAGTTAGAAATGTCATCGTTCTTGTTCAATTGTTGTTGTTGTTGTCGTTTGCTTGGCTTCGTATTTTTTTTTCTTTTCTGCGATTTTTTACTGCGCATTGTTTTTGTATTTTTTTTAAATGCCTCCCACGTTTGGTGTTGCTTCTGCATTTCCATTTTTTCTTCTGCCTCTTCCCCTTCTCCTTCGACTTGGACTAAACAAACAAAATAATTCGCATTCGCGTCTGATGTCATGCGATGTGCAAAACTCATAGAAAGTTGAGCGGCGCAACAAATGTTATTAAGTTTGTTCAAAACTTTAACAATTGATTGCGAACATTGGGCCGTGGAATGCGTAAAGCGTTGTAAAATGATTGTAAAGTGAAACGAGCCAAGTCTGTGAATCCAGATATCTACATATGGTAGGAGACTAAGCCACTTGCTAATCTAGTTGATGGGGGAAAGAAAAGAGTAGATATCTAAAGAGAGACTTGATTGAAATGCTTAAAGCGCTGCTTGATTTAATCAAAAAGATTAATCTAGAAAATTCAGTAGAAAAATAAACTTAATATGTTGTACATATTCTAACAAGACTCCTACAAAAATTATTTAATTTATTATTTTATACTATTGTAAACGTTTTATTTAAAACAAGAAATTACAAAAAAAAAAAAATCCTTTAAAAACCACTTTCAAAAGTTTAATATTATTATTACAAGTTATAAAACTTTTTTTCAACATTTTCCATATGATATAAATTTTCCGTTAGCTTCTATTCTATTCTCAGCACGTTTATCATTTCATGTTTTGTCATTTAAATAGAGATATTGATTTTCATTTTCCATTTCCCATTTCCATTTCCTTTGGTGTTTAAGAATTTCGAGTTTAATTGCCTTTTAAGTGCCTACGAATTCATTTGGAATTTTAAACAATTTTCTTTTTTTATAGAGTTTTGTCAGCGTTCGTGCGGCTTCCTTTGTTTGTCATTTTAATGAAGGCAAGGCAACAAATTAATAATAATAATAAAAAATGCCGAGTCCACTTAAAAAAAAAAAAACAACCAAATTATATATAATTTTGTATATATTTTTTCCATATATTTTATATATATATATATATGTATATTTTTTATACCCTGAACCCATTGAAAATGGGAAATCAGGGTATAATGGTTTTGTTAAAATGTATGTAACAGGCAGAAGGAGGCGTGGCAGACCCCACAAAGTATATATATTCTT
>NW_022046040.1:0-10085 GCF_001654015.2 Drosophila navojoa | reverse complement strand
ATGTAATAAATTAATATACATATATTAAAAATTATAATAATAATATTAATAAGCAATATGCTATTTTATATATGTACAATAATATTTATTTTTATTTATAATAAATAATAATAATAAATTAAATTAATAATAAAATAGCCATACAAAATTTTTATTAATACTATAATACTTTAATTTAAATATACATAAATATTGATGTATGTAATAAATTAATATACATGTTTTAAAAAATTTAAATAATAATATTAATAAGCAATATTGCTATGTTATATATATGTACATTAATATTTATTATTATTTGTTTTTTCTAGACTTTCAAAACTCTTTCATTTTTAATCAATTTAATCTTTAATTTATTAGATATCTGTTTTAAGTTTATAAGTTTATTTTATTGTTATTAATTTTTTTTATATATTTCCATTTGCCGCCTTGCCTTAAAGCATCTCTCTCAGCTTCGCTCAACTTAAACGTTTGCTTCTATAATTCTATGATAATTTTCTGAGAATCTATACTCGATTTTGTTTGACTGTCATATTTAGTTGTCGAACTCGTTCAGCCGGGGAACAGCTGCTACATCTGTATCTTAATTTATGCCAATAACACTTAGTTAGGTAAAACCAAATATTTATATGCCTAATACCTAATGCTCAATATGCATAATTCGAGTTGAAAGGTTTTTCTTTTTTATTTGTTTTTTGCGCCGCAATCATAAAAATATCTCGTTTCATTTAGCGGCAATATGCGCAAGTGTCTTGATTTAATTATGCATATGAATGGAGCACTCACTCATATATACCACATATATATATATATGTATATACGTGTGTGTATACCGTATATGATATGCCATATCGGGCATGGGGGGCAGCTCTGTATGGGAGATGTACGTGCCTAGAATACCAATCGAATGCGCCAAATGACTAACTGAGAGAGCTGCGAACCGAGAGCTGAGCTGATAGTCAAGACTGGCCTCGGCTCTGGGCATGTATAAGAGTTAGAAAACCACTTGAAAGGCGCAGAGTTCAAATGATATTACTATATAAATAAGAGTTCTATGCATATATGCACAGCTGAGTAGTTTGCTTAGATAATGTCGCTGAGCTGCTGGGAGATATTTGTAAAACATTTTAATGGCTGACTCAATGGAAGAATCAATACTTCAATTTAATAGGTAATAGATAGTAGAGTAAATGATAACAGAAATATATTTTTGCTGTTTTACTGTATTAGAAAAAAACTAATTAATTGAAGAAGTTATTTACTAAAGAAATTTATACATAAGAATTTCGATTTACATCATTTTACAAAAACAGCATTAAACAATTTTAATGAAATAATTGCTAAACTTTTGTTTTGTCAACAAGGAAAAGATTTTTCAATATAGAATAATTTCATTGGCAGGCTGGAAATAAAATTGAAATTATTATAAAATATTTTTGGGTAATTTCACTTAATAATAAATTCAATTTTTAAGCTGAAAATGTATACATAAAATAAAATTTACACACAAAGATATCAGCAGTTGATTCATTGAGCTTTTTCCATATTTAGCTAATGTTTTTAATGGCATTTTTAATGCCGCCCACTCAGCGAATGCCAAGACGTTGACGTGCATGAAATTTAATTGAAATCTGAGACTCTTTTACTTTAGTTCAGCTTTATATTTTTGTGAATTTTTTTATATTTTAAAAACCTCTACACCCACACACACACACACACACACAGAAGTCAAGCTTAGAGCTTGAGCACGCGCCTTGCTCGATATTTTTGAATGAACGCCGACAAGTCTGGCCAAGAAATGAGCTGAAGTTTGTGGCTTATGGCTCAATTCATGGCAAGCAATTAGTAGAGAGGCTTGCAAAGATCTTTCAATGTCACATGAAGTAACTGGAGCACTGTGGGGAGATCGTTGACCAAGCGCTGAGCCAAGCAAAAAGAGCTCAAGCTCTAAACATGGCAGACGTTTGTCGCGGCTCGTTCTGCTCTCTGTGTTGGTCTCCAAAGTGCAGCAGGTGCGTTCCAACTGGCCAAGTTTCACCTTCGAGCGAACTTCTGGCATCACTTTCAGCTTGGCACAGTTAACCTAAAAGAGAGAACCAGAACCAGAACCAGAACGAGAACGAGAACGAGAACGAGAACGAGCACGATAATGAGAAACAACAACTACAACAACAACAACAACAACTCACACTCGACATGGACACATATCTGAAGGTCACGTGGGCTTGTCGTCTCTGGTGTCACTTTACCAGTGACTGATGGTTGGAGGGAGGGAGCACTCTGCTCTATAAGGCTTGCCACATGTTGCACTCATATCATGTGTAGCCCGAGTCGCAATTGCGATAAGCAGTGTGAGCTACGTTTTTTCTGTGTTTTTATCAGACTTTATGGAGTAGATAAGCAATTGCGTAACTAAATCGAATTGTTGACATTTTAGAGTGTTCAAAAATGAAAAATAATCGAATTTTATTGAAAATTTACGAGGTAAACATTTGGTGTTTGACTGTATGGAATTTGAAGTACTTGCGCATAAAAGAAAAATACCAAAAATATAAAAATAGATTCAAGTTGCTCTAACACCAAAGATAAAGACTAGAAATGTGTATATATAAATTGGTAAAATCTGTATATCTGGTAGTCTGACTGATTATCTGAACATCATCTAAACGAATGAATGTTTGCCCCAAATTGCTTTGAGAACACGGCGTTTATCTATAATTTTTGTTTACCGTTTAATTATTATTAGTTTTTAGTTTTATACAAATATAATTTTTTTTTTTTTTTATATATATAAATTCTTTTTAGTACCATGAATTGCTTTTATTTATTTATTTATTTATTTTTTAATTTTACAAAAATAACAAAAATTCAATGAACTTTACAGCAAAAAAAGCTGTGTGTGGGGTATTAATCATAAAATCTCTAAACAGCTATAAATAAAAACGAACGGTAAATTAATTGTTAGATTAAAATCTTAAAGTAATTATAAAAATGATAAATCATACAGCTGAATTCTCATAATAAAAAAATGTAATCAAAATATAATTTAATTTTGCTAAAAGCAATTCAAGCTAAAAATAATGATAGTTTATATTTTTATATATTAGTATTTTTATATATAAAAATTAATGATAGTTTATATTTTTATATATAAAAAATAATGATAGTTTATATTTTTATATATAAAAAGTAATGATAGTTTATATTTTTATATATAAAAAATAATGATAGTTTATATTTTTATATATTAAAAGTAATGATAGTTTATATTTTTATATATTACAACAAGACTTTAAAATAGCTTTTTATACTATATATATTTTTTAAATATATATAATAATTTAATATAATAATTAAATATTTTTTAATAATTTTTAATAAATATTGCCAATATTTTCTGAACAGAAATTTTAAAATATTTTATGTACAACTTATATTGTATACCAACGTATTTAACAAAAAACAAAGAGGCACAACAAATTTAATCAGTTTATTTATCCTTTAAAAATTGAGGAAATACCCAAGTTGAGCGGGCTGCTATACACACAATTAAATGTATTTTTATAGATTTTCATTCGTTTTTCATTGGGATCAGTTAAGGAGCAATTAAAATTGTTTTCTGGCCAATCAACGGGAACAGCAAACAAACAATTTGTCATGTGTCAGCTCGCTTGAGGAAAAGCTTCGCTTAATTGCCCGCCTAATTGCGGGTATACTATAATATAATACTAGATTATAGTATATTATCGGCTTTGGCAGGTAACTTGAGGCATTTCCACTCGGCCGCACGTTTAGTCAACGATCAATTAGCTGCACATGCGCCGACTCGCATTACGACCAACCGCAAATCAGCTGAGGAGAAGTCACAGCTGCCGATGTGGCTTTTGTTTTACAATTTATAATTAATATAAATTATGAATGAACAGTAAGAAACAAAAAGCCAGATGATGAAGAAGAAGCAGAAACAGATGATGAAGCCACCTTGAGCGATTTTTTGTTTTGCTTTTTTGCGGCTTTCACTGACATAGAAATCTTGGGCACCTGTCGACTGTGTGCGATATGCAAACCAAGATACTTTTAAGATACTTTTTTTTTTCTCTCTGTATTCTGTGTGCTTTACCCGCGCCGCGTCCATCCCCAAGATATGGAAGCGTGCTTTTGTTCTCGCCACCAAATGCTGATGTCATTTAGCAGGCACTCGAGCTGGCTTCGTGTTTTTGCCGCTCAGAATCTGGCTGTATAAACTGTGACTGAGGCTGAGTCGGAGACTGAGACTGAGGCTGAGTCTGAGTCTCTGCTTGAAAGTCGTCACGCTCGTGAAGGTTAAACACAAATTTAGCGGGAGTGAAACAATTGAAAAGCATTTTCTGAGGCGTTTTCAGAGTCGCGTGCTATGAGTTGTTACACTAAGCATTACTAAGCATTAGATATCGGAGTCTGACTTGAACTACGACTACGACTACGACTACGACTACGACTTAGAGACTTTGACGACTTTGACGACTTGTCAATAGAGTAGACACAACAAAAAACTCAACCTCAGATGTTAAACAGCAAAGATGCTTGAGATTTGATGTTAATTGCACTTGAATGTGCCTAGCCCGTTTCGTACCTAGTTGTAAATGCTTCAAATGTATATACACATACATATATGTACAAGTATGTATGCAAATATGCTGATGGCTGATGGCTGATGGCAACATATGTATGTGCATGGTGTTGTGGGCATGCAAAGCATTTCGCTGCCTTCTGCTGCGATTGCCGTTTATTGGATTTTTTGGAGCGTTGCAAATATGCACGGAATACTATATACATCGGACTGACTGACTGACTACAGCAATATTTGCGTTACCAAATGGATTCGTTGTTGTTGTTGTTGTTCGTTTTTGAAAGGCACTTTCTGCAATCATCGAGCTTGAGAAATGTATTTAAGACTCTTGTCTATAAACTAGAAATCAAAGATGGAGCAAAGTTGATCTAACTTTAAATATTTATAGTGCGAGTGATTGATTTGGGTAAGAATTAGTGAATTAGTGAGGTGTTGCACAGCATTTGCAATAGATATACATATATTTTGTGAATCTGTATGCAAATTGAAATATGTTTATTTATTAGGCAAAGCTTACACAAATTTTTCCCAAGCCCATCTCGAACACAATGCACGTAAACCTAAATACATGTGATTTATTTATATAGCTATATATACATATATGTGTAGTAATATACACGTTAGGCACTTTTACAAGACCTTGTTACATTTGTTTTCAATTGCGTCGCAGCTAGACGTCGAGCTAATTAACATAAACTCAAACCCAAAGTCAAGCAAAAAGCAGCCACAAATCACAGGCCACCCGCATCTACTCAGCCTCCTTCTCTCTCTCTCATTCTCTCGCTCTCTCTCTTTCTGTCGCTCCCTTTGAGCCAAATAAATTGATATGATCTGCAATTAGCCAGCTGGAAAACCCCCAACAAGCAGTAAACACACATTTTCCAGGCTATCGATTAAACACGAAGAAGGCAGCGAAAGTTCTAGGAACAAGTCGCGAGCAGTTGGCTAAATTGGTAGCATGACGCCAGGCATTGAGGGCGGCGCCCTGGCAACCGCCGCACACCACCCAGCTGAACGTCCTTTGGGGAGTTGCCCAACGCAGCCGGCTGTTGTTGTTGTCATTTGGCAAACAACTTTTGGCTGGACTTGTTATGCCCGGCGAGGTTGTCATGGAAAGCAAATGAGAGGCCAAGCCGCGACAACATACATGTGCATGTGTGCAGCCATATAGAGTACTACACTATCTGACCAAACCACATGCATATTATATGGCTAGGAGCAAGCCGAGAGCTGTGTCCACATTGATTGCGCTTTTGCATGTGAATGAACAAATCAAGCTAAATGGGAAATAACAATTTTATCGGCTCTACCGAAACTGGAGCAAACAAGCATATAGATATACATACATATATGTATATAAATATACCTAAGTGTGTATGTATGTGTGTATAGCCATATCTTATCTAATTTGCGCAGTTTGTGATAAAATGGGAAAATCAAAGTGCTGCAGATACTTTTGTTTTCTGCACGCTTATCTATATATGGTAGAGGCGCAAGTCTGCGCTGTAAACAGACGCGAGCTGAGAGCTGGGTATTTCAAAAGTCTAGCACAGATATCTCCGGTATCGGATCTACGATAAACTCGCATATTTTGTAAATATTTGCATTGATAAATGTTTAATTTGAGCTGAAAGTCAGGCTGGGAGATGAGAAGTGGGGCTAAAGAAGCGGCTCTTAGACTAGAAATGTGTTAGGGTTATTATATGGAAAGGGTTTATATATAGAGAACCCCTAAGATATGCATATGAAAATACAAAATGATATATTTTTGTATAATTTTTTGTCGTATTAAATGCATATATTATTATTCTTAGACTAGAAATGTGTTAGGGTTATTATATAGAAAGGGTTTATATATAGAGAACCCCTAAGATATGCATATGAAAATACAAAATGATATATTTCGATATAATTTTGTCGTATTAAATGTATATTTTATTACTCTCAGACTAGAAATGTGTTAGGGTTATTATATAGAAAGGGTTTGTATATAGAGAACCCCTAAGATATGCATATAATAATACAAAATGATATATTTCGATATAATTTTTTCGTATTAAATGCATATTTTATTATAATTTATCATGTATTTTTACTCAGCTGTCATTCCTCATATTTTCCTCAAGCACACCTTTAGCTCACATAGTCTAGTATATATCTATATATATCATCTACACATTTATATATGTACACTATGACTAACTATGTTTGTCTTTTAGTTAATATGTAGCATACCTATATCTATTTTGGCAGTTAAATTTGTTTGCTAATGAGCTCAAGTTTTAAGCCAGTTTGTCAATAGGTGCTTAGCACAATTTGAATTGTTTATTTATGTACATACACTGACCAGAGTGTGTTCTCTGGTCAGTGGTACATATTTTCAACGTATGCCTCTTCTTCTTCGGCTGTTATTTACCCAAATTGTTGCCTTATCGTAGCTGCTATTGGCAATTTCTGCATCAAATTCAGATCGCTTTATAATTACGCACTTATCGTAGCAGATTAAACTTTTATGGGGCTTTGATTAACTGATCTTGGCTATAAATTACATTAGCGGCTTACCTTGAAGTCTAATGAAGTATTCCTTTATCTGATGGATTTATATACATATATGTACATAGATACATATGTTGTGTATATAGATATGTAATTACCACTCAGGTATTTGAGTGCATTACTTTAGCTATTCCCAAGCGTTGTAATCAGCTAAATTGATGGAGTAGTGCACTTAATAACACAACACTAAACACACACTTGTACGCACACACGCACACCCGCGCACACCTATGGCAACCACTTTCCTTGTTTTGCAGCAGAACGAGACTGTAGATGGCGCCACCTAGCGTTGACGTCTTGTAAAATCTGCTGCAGCAGCAAAAGTTAATGAATTTTGTATTTAATTTATTCTTTAACTTCTTTTCATTTCTTTGTTTTTTTTTTCTGATTCGAGCATTCGTTATGCAGCCCTTAATTAATTTGCATTAAATAAAATTATGTTTCATAAATTTGGTGTTTTCTTTGATTAGTTTGAAATCAGGTTTCCGTTTAGCTGGGCCGCTGCTCAACACTCGCGACGACTGCGACTGGCGCTCGCAACAGACGCGTATCGAATGGAGCGGCAGCCAGAGACGAAACCCCGCCGCAACGAGCGAGCGAGCGAGCGCATGAGCCGCTCCAACCTGTGCGTCGGCGTTGACGTCGCCGTCACTGTCGGCATCGCCGTCGGCATCGGCGTCGGTGTCAATGTTGACGTTGACTGCGCGACGCGTTTGCGCTGCCGACGCAACCAGTTATGAAATTTAGACTGTGACCCTTAGTAACTGGGCATCCATTCAACTGTTGTTGCTGGTTTTTGGTAATACATATAACTAAAAGTTGTGGCATTAATAATAATATTAATAATATTAATGTGCATATATACATATAAAGAAGACTTACTGCATGTTGCCGAAGATCAAATGCCCTAGGAGCTTAACAGAATGTTCGATTGCTTCAATAAAAGTTAATTTAAGCATTTGTATAGACATACATATAAATATATATATATATAAAATATGAATATAGAAGGTATATCAATTTGTATATGTATGAATTTTAGGATAGTATTAAAATATTTATTCTAATTAATAAATTCTTAAGTTTATTTCGTCATTGTTTTAATTATTTATATATATCTATAATTATTATAAATGAATACATTTAATTTATCATAACAAGAAATCGAAACTTAAGATTAGGACTCACGCTTATGGTATAGCTTTTTACAATAAATCTAGATAAATATTCAGTTTTATTTTTGTGTATATAAAATATATATATTTATGTATGTACTTCACAGACTTATTTCCTTTTCTTAAACTCACATATAAGTAATCATACATATTCTCTAGGAGAGCATGTACAATATTTCACCAGTTCACATATGTACATTTCAGACCACTGTGCTATTGCTAGCGCTGCGCTTTTCGCACGTTAAAAAAATATGATACAGAAACGTTTTTTATGCTTTTTAGCAACACCAGTTTTTTTTTTATTATTATTATTATTTTTTATTATTTTTTTTATTATTTTTTTCCCCTTTTTAGCTGCTTGACTCAGTTAACTCTTTTCGCTTCTTTGCTTTAGTTCACAAAATTGGGAATTTTTGCTATAAAGATTTTGGAGAATCGCGGGCGTCACATGTATGTGTGCGTGAGTGTGTGTGTGTGGGTGTAAATGATGTTGAGTGATGCATGTAAATGTTTGACAAGTTTCATTTGTTGCACAGCTGTGTGAAAACTTAACGCCATTCGCATGGCAGCTCTTCTTCTTGTTGTTGTTGTTTTTGTTGTTGATTTGTTTCCTATTTTGACTTTGTTTTGGGGCCTTTGGCCACTTGTTGCTGCCGCAATGAACGTCGCTTCGCTTTGACACCTGCCACGTGTGTCCAAATATACTTTTGTGATGCTTCGCATTTGTCGCAGCCATCAAGAAGCAGAAATGTTTCCGCTACTGAAATTGATGTAAAGCAACTGAGAAATCTACATAAATTAGAATAGAAGAGGAAATGGGCGTGGCTGAAGTGCAGCAGCAGCAGCAGCAGCAAGCTTAATTAAACGCCGACACGTGGCAAATATTGAAATAGAAAATCTAGACAAAGATCAGACTGGATCGGCTCACACCCACTCCCACACGGCGAGCGGACATTAATTATAATTAATTGCTGCTGCAATGCAAACAAAACATTTGTTTAAAATTTATAAAGAAATATAGCATGAAATTTAATATTAATCAAAATTAGTGTATATTTAAAATATTAAATGTAAAATTAATTATTTCAGATATAAAGAAGACAAATGAAATTTGTAAATGCCTTGCAAAGTCTAAATGAGAATTTAATGTAGATATTCTATAGTAAAATATTATTATTCTTGTTTATAAAATATGGATTTGTTCAGAATATAATATATACACATGCACATATACATATTAATATTTCTTTTATTGATTTAATCCTCTTTTTTTTATAACTCAGCAAAAAAAGTCAGCCAATGTGCTTTTTGGTAGGCACTATAGAGTTATGCCAGGACTCAAAGATATATATATGTATGTATGTATGTATATGTACATCCGACATCTGTATAGTTGTATAGGTGTTAATGCAGAGACATGAGAGGCGCATCGGCTCTGCATAGTATTCGCTTAATGTTTAATCAGCTCCAATTGATCAATCACTGCGATGCCATAGAGAGCCAATTTACCTATGAGCGCCTCCTAGGCAGCTGTTCCTCTCCTAACACAATTACAAATGTCGTTGCTCAGGTTTGAGCGCTGCAATTCAAACACATATGCAGCACATTTTTAGGTATGCCTACTTTTATTGCCGCCACTGTACAGTTCTCAGGGAGTAAACTGTTTGCATTTATCATTGATTATTAATACAATATTATTATTATTATTATTATTATTATTATTATTATTATTATTATTATTATTA
>NW_022046039.1:98664-116780 GCF_001654015.2 Drosophila navojoa | reverse complement strand
ATATCAGTTGCTTGTAGGGTTCAGGGGATCTCGTAGTCGAGCAGTCTCGACTAGAGCTTTCTTACTTGTTGTTTTTGCTTTTCTTTTCATATACCCTGTGCATATACGAAAATCTTCACTATAGTCAAACAACACAAAATGCATATGGATTATAGAGAATATTAGGCAATTTTATCTGTCTCTATAGTCTTCCAATTGGTATGCACTTCACGAGTTTCAAAAAGAATGGAAATATAGAGTAAAGTATCGATTATTTGTACCTCGGCTAACCGAATAAAAAAAATTTAAAAATTTCTATCCCCTTGAAAAAATCGATCTCGATAATTATCGATAATTTGAATTTCTGTGTAAATCGAAATACGTTGATGGCTTTGCTTTTTGAATTATCGAGACTCGACGGTTTTATAATATATGTGGATTATTTTAATACAATAATCAATTGGTGTAACTTGAAAATTTTGCATTCAATTCGAAAAGAGCAACAAAATGTTAAATATCTTCCTGTTAAAGATTTTTGTTACCATCGGAAAGATTAATTTTAGTTAGTTTGTGTATAGTTGTTGTACACCAAACAATAACAGGTTGCTAATCTATAAATCTATAAGACTTAAAATGTTTAAATATAAACAACGAAATTTACATAATTTTTTAAACTTAGCTTGAGAGCTTAAGGAGCAAAAATATAAAAAAAAAAATTCACAAACAGCAATTTTAAATATTTTTTAATATATACAAAAAATATTGTTTTAAGGAATTTTTATTTTAAATCCAACCAGACTTTAAATAATTTTATAATTTATAATGAATAACAGTTTTCCTGCATACCGAAATCAGAGAGGTTCAAAGCGGAACCTAGATGTCTAGCCGCAACATTATGACTCGACTCGACCCTTGTTGTACCCTGTATCGTAGACATGTAAAACCTTCTCAGATAGACCAATCATATACTTCAATTTTCACTAACATTGGCACAATTTGAATTTAGTTCTTTCATAACAAAATATGCATAAAAAATTTCACAAAATTTCCATACAAATGCCAATAGAAAATTCCCATACCACAACTCTACAGGGTAACTGCTAGTCATGCCGATATGAGCACAACTATATGCAACACTTGTTGCACTTGTGCTGCAAATAATGTATGCAGCAAAGGCACAAAATCCGAGCCCAAAGATGAGATACAACAACATCAGCAATAAGCTGACCAAGGGTTTAAGGCCGAGGCCAGCGGCCAGAGAGAGGGAGGGAGGCAGAGGCGGGGAGGAAACGGATTTGGGTCTCTGGTGGCGGTCGCATTGGGCGACATACGACAAAACTGGTGCAAAATCGAACGCTCTTTGTGTGAACTTCATAAAATGTTTGACAACGAGCGAGTCGAGCACGAATGTACATGCATACATCTATATATATATATATGTATATATATGTATATGTGTATGTATAATGTATATGTATGTATGCATGCAGAATTGCAGGCAAACAAATGCAAGAGGCCCTGCCTGCGAATCTTTACATGCGCCTGCAAGAGACCCCGAATAAATTTATGATTTATTAAGGATGCTCTGATTACAACACGCCAGCCAGCCAGCCAGCCAGCAGCGGCAGCCCAGAGAGCAGAGAGTGGCAGGGGGGGGATGCAAGCTTTGGGTGCCTGCAAAAAGGCAGCCTGACTGATGTCTCGTAAATAACAGTCGCATAAACAACAACATGAAGAAGAAGCAGCAGCAGCAGCAGCAGCGGCAGCAGCTGAGGCAGCAGCAGCAGGAGTTGAGGCAGCAGCAACAAGTGAGTTATTTGTTTAACATGAACAGCGAACACGTTTTTGACTCACAAATGTTGACAAAGAATAATGTAATTTATGTTCAAGCCCTATATGCTGACATTTTCTTACCCCCTCTCTCTCTCTCTCTCACTCTTGCAGCTCAAGATTTCACCCATAGCCAAAGACAGGCAGAGAGACACGCAGAGAGAAGGGGAGAGGTGGAGTGCGAGCACTTGTGTCACCTAGATTCAACCGCATTGCAATTACAGATATTTTGCACCGATAGCTGGCCACGGCCACGCCTACCACCCCAGCACTTGTACGGGCGGCAAGATCTGAGCAGCGATCTGAGTTTCTCAACAGTTTCGCCCGAACAAGTGCATTTGCACTTGTCGCTCTGCTCGTGCTCGTAAATTAAACGCTTTGCGTTTTATCTGTCTGGCTGCATCCATTGTTACAATTTTCCACATTTTCCAGCCATTTCCAAATCGAACAACACAAAAAAGGAAAAAACGAACGCCCACAAAATGAACATGAAATAATCAAAGGAAATAAGATGAAATTGTTAAGGACAATTGCGTGTTGCGTATATTGCGTGATCTCTCACTCATTCTATGTGTGTGTGTGTGTGTGTGTGCGTGTGTGAATTTCATAGTTAGGTTAGGATAGTTTAGGTCCTTCGATATCTTGGGACAGTATAAACTATAAAGTTGCTCTTCTTCTTCGTCGTTCTTCTCGCAGTTAAGCTGATTAATTTTTAGTTTTTTTTTTACATTTTTCTTTTCCAGCTGAAATGTTAATAACAGGAGGGCGATTGTCGTTGTTCCAATTGTGAATGAAGTGAGCGTAGCTAAGTGCAATTAAATTTACTTAACGATGCCTCCTTGGGGGATTAGACGAGCGATTCGAGCGATTCGGGCGCAGTGAGCGAGAATTGTTTAGGGCACGATTTCTTAGTAGTGTGACAATCAAATTAGAGAATGATGAGCATTAGTTGAGGTCTTCAGAGAGTGCTTGGGCGGTAGGGAATTAGAGACAAGTGGAAAGTGAGATTATAAAAGTTGGAGAGGGGCTAGGTGGTCAAGAAGAGAGGGAGAGTGGTATGTGTGAAGATCTACAAACAGAGAAAGGTGGAGATAAATCAAGATAGATGGCAATATAGTGAGATAGAGAGAGGAGAGAGACAAAATAAGAGAGATAGCAAGAGGAGGAAGGAGGAAGAAAGAGAGAGAGAGAGCGAGAGTACTAGACAGAAAAAAAGAGAGAGGGAGAGCGAGATGGAAAGAGAGGGAGAGATTGAGAAGGAGGGAGATAGAAAGATTGATTGAGAGAATGAGATTGATATAGAGATAGAGAGAAAAGATATGGACAGAGCTAGAAAGCGAGGTACAGAAAAAGAGAACTATCAATCTATCCATCTATCCATCTCTCTATCCATCTATCTATCTATCTCTCTCCATATATCCATATATGGACATACATAAAAGAGATAAGGAAAGATATGTAGAGAGATAGAGATATAGGAATATCTATATTCTTAAGAAGTGAGTTGATAGTAGAGGAAGAATTAGGCATAGAGAGAAGCAGAGTAACAAAACTGGAAACAGACAAGGAGAACGACTGAGAGTTTGCTCCCCATTCTTTCGTTTACCTCCTCTTTCACTTTCATAATTCTTGCAAGTCCCGTTATATCCTTCCTTGCAGCTCACCTTCTCTTGCACTCATCTTAATCTCATTTGTTTAATTGCATTCAGCTCTGCCTTAAAATTCCCTTTTACATTCCTTCTTCACACTTGCTAAAACATGACAAATATCATTCTAATTCCCCCTTCTGTCCCGCTCTTCATCTTCTCTATTGAATGCAACGCAGCGAATTTAGTTCTGTGCTTCAGTCGCTTAATTACCGAAAGGGCCGAGGCAAATGTCTCAATTTGCTTGGGGCACTTTCTCTTGCGCCTTCTTTCATTCTGAAACAATTTGGGCCAAGCAAATTATTTTAAATAATTACGGCAAAAATAAAAAAAACTGAATGTTTTATTTAATTTCATTTGTTCTCTCTCTTTTAATTGTAGACTGAGCAAGTGAATGTTTAATTGCGACTTCAGACATCGCCTGGGCAGATACATTGTATTACTCGAGTGAAATTTAGTTCAAGCGAGCTAAAGGAGAGATATGAGAAATGTTCCTATCCTAGGCAGGGATATAATAGCAGAAGAGAAGAAGAGAGAGAGAGAGAGAAATAGTCTTAGTCAGGAACATGATAGCAGAAGAGAAGAGGAGATAGAGAGAGAAATAGTCGTAGTCAGGAACATGATAGCAGAAGAAAGTGGGAGAGCGAAATAATCCTAGGCAGGGATATGATAGCAGAAGCGAAGAAGGAAGAGCGAAAGAGGGAAAGAGAGAGAGAGAGAATTTGCAGTTACTGGAATTCTTTGGGCACATCAGACAGAGCTAAAATATTTTATGAATAGAGTTCTGAATCGTGCTCTCAGCTATGATTAATATATAAATATTATAATTGAGAGCAATTCATGACACATGGGCTGACGCAAAGCAAGCGAAGATATTCATTGGCTCAGGCTAAATGTTAATTCTCTCTGTTTGTGTGTGGCACTGCCCGTTGAGTGTTTCTAGTGCGTGTTGATTTCGCAGCTTTGAGCTTCAGTTTTTTGTTTTTAAAGGATTTTATAATGAAATTTACAATATTTAATTGCCAGAGACTGAGTGCCGCGTTGCCCGCAAGGCAGCAAATTCCAAAAGAACAGAAGCAGAAGCAGCAGCGGCAGCAGCAGCCTAGAAAATGACGTGTGTCATCAAGGCACAGTCTGGCCATCATCATTCCATTATATATATTGAGAGAGAGAGAGAGAGAGAGAGAGAGAGACTGACTATAAATGTAAGAGACTGCAATGCGCTGCGTGACTGTCCCAATTAGTCGTCTTTCGGACTCTCCCAGTTGCTGGCGATCTGTCGTAATTCACTTTTGATTTCATATGCATTTCATCAAATTGCCGCTGCGCACGCGCAGTTCGCCTCGAGTGCCACGGACAGTGCCAGACCTTGGTTTGATTTGAAAATTACTTTAAAATAAAACTTAAAAAACAAAAAATATAAAGCAAAAATAAGCAAAAATATTTACAAACTGCGCAACGGCCGCAATGAGCAGCAACTCTCCTAAACTGGTTCATTGTGGCACACACAATACCAAATCCGCATCCGAATTCGAATCCAAATCTGAAACTGTAACTGAATCCAAGAGTCAAAACTCAAATCTTAACAACAACAATGCTGTAGAGCTACCTCTATCCTCTCAACCCCCTCTACTCTCTTTGCCTCCTCGTCCTCTGCGCTAGCCCCTTCGTTTAGCTTTTGCCATTCTCCTCCAGTCAGGTTGTCATTGCCGCGCATCGTCCATTTGAAGTGAGCCGCGGCGCGCGCGCTCTCAACTCCAGCGCCAAAATTGCAATCTTTTTGAAAATTTATGATGAGCAAGTATGAGGCGGCAATAGTCGATGATTGCTCGACTAGCTAGTTACCCATTGTACCGACGGCTGACGGAGAAAACATCAGCTTCTAGTATCTATACATGATATATGCCACTTTAGCTACATTCATATATCTATCTATATCTTAGCTATCTATATCTATCTATCTATATCTACATATATCTGATCTTTCCAATCTATTTGATATATTTATCTCTCTGTTGTAAATATGTCTCTAGGTAGATAAAAGAATAATAACAATGTTCTGGTGTTTCTTGATAAAAATATAATTTATAAAAAAAAGAATGTATAGAATATATAAAAATATTATTAAAAATCTATCGTATTTATCCAACCTATCTTATATATTTTGTCTATCTCATCTATTTTAACTCTTGTAGACTTCTTGTAACAGAAATATCATAAGTATTTGGATTTATCTATCATATTTTTCTTATATATCTTATATATTCTGACTATCTCATCTATTTTAACTCATGTATGTATATATCATATTTATAATATCTAGCAAAACTATCATAACTATTTGAATTTTTCTATCACATATTTCTTATAAATATGTATATCTTACATATTTTGTCCATCGCAATTCTATTAACTATCCTATCTAAAATATCTAACTAATGTATCATACTTAATTGAACTACTTGATTTATGTGATCTATATTATCTATTTTGCTTATACCTTCTATCTCATCTCTGTCCCTTCTGTCGCATCTCTATATAACTTTCAATCAAATAGTTCAATTATATTTACATACTTCCCAATCTATCTAGATCTTTCACTTTCATCGATTGTATGGCAATCTATTATATTTATTCTTTATATTTTTTCAAATCAGAATCACACTAGGCAAAGTCTTCGCTATCTTCACTCATATTGAATGCACAAATCTTTTGCTCTTTGTTTAGCTTCAGTCCAAGTCCAGCTACCCCTTCAGCTACCTTTGCTACAGGATATAAAAAATGAACACTGTCGCTTTTTTGAACATTTTAATTATACACAGCAAGCCGCAGCGAGTCGCCCAGTTCCAGCGATTTCCACAGACGATACAAACAAACGGCGCCCCGTTTCCATTCGGAACCGGTAGCCCAAAGCAACGGCTACATACAATATATATCAGAAAATATATATATGTATTTATACACATTTTTTGTTGGTGGGGTAATTAATAAATTCGAAACGCTGCCACAGGATATTTGCATAAGAAATGATGGCAATGAAATGCTATGACCACACCGCGCCGTATGACAGACGATGACGAGCAACTCAAACTGGAACTGGCACTGGAACTGGCACTGGAACGGCAACGGGAACGGAAACGGCAACAGCGAACTGGTAGCCAATTTCCATGGAACACAAGGTCAGGGCAGAGTCTCTGTCTGTCGGTGTTTAGTGCTTTGAAGGCGCTTCCGTCGAATCGAGATCCTTTGAAGGCTCCGCATTGCATAAGGCAAACATTTCTGATTCAATACTCCACATCTAGTTCCAGCTGTGGTCAACATTTATGCATATAATTTAACGCCTGCGGGTGACAAAATGCAAACAAATAGTAGCATGGGCCAAAACAAAATCGAATGCGAAACAAAATACCCAAAAAGAGAGAAGAAGAAGAAAATATACAAATACAAATACAAATACATATACAAATTTTGGACGCAGCGTGTGGCAAATGTCCGAGAAACCGATTCGAACAAAACACCGTGGGCACATCCTTTTGCCAGGATGAGGATCCTTAGGACGTGCTGCGGTGCACGTGTGTCTGGCAAAGCTAAACTACTACAATGGGCATTGGGCCCAAAATCAGGAATCATGGCCCATTGTCCATTGTGACAAACTGACAATTGACAATGATGATAATGAAAAGTAGTCGACGTAAATTGCATAAGGATCGTCCTCGCCTTTTCATTCTTTTCATTATTCCAGCAAATGCACCTACCTTCTAGTGCAAAACGGCTAAGAATGTAAGGCGTTTGTAAGCCTCTTCAGAGGTTGCGCCCAGAAATGTGTTTCTAATTGACCCAGGAGCTACCAGCGCTGGTACTCGCTGCTCTCCTCTAGCCCCGGGACTGACACGCGGCAGGCGCAGTAGCCGTAGTCCTGTCACCAAGCGCAATACCCGAAAGGAAACCTTTCAAGTTTGGCGCGCATCTTACATGGAAGCCAGTGGGTCGCCCCTCAAATACAATTGCCGTTTGGCAATTCGCTTTAGCCACCCTAATGAACGGCACGATAAAAATCCACATCCACTTGATGACGACAGAATGGATTTTGAGAAATGATCCTGTGTTGGGGCAGACCTTAGTTGGCGGATAATGGCTATAATGATTCCATGATACCTACTCCCAGTAATGGTTCCTTACTTTTAGCCATTGTCAAGCGATTTACGTCTGGAAAAGTGACCAAGGGGACAGAGATTGTTCCAATAACTACGGCTAAGTGTTCTTTTGTGCAGCTCCTCTGTGAACTACTCAGCTCTTACAGTTTGAAGTAGTCGCCGATCATCAATCATTCAGTTTTATGATTACTTGTTTCTGCATGAAGTTTGTTGTATTCAATTCTAGCTAATCTTGCATGCATTCAATCAGTTGATCAATCATTAAGCTAGCGATAGTCAACTGCCAACAACGAACTCCTATGTTATATAATTTATTCAATCCTTACTAGTCCATCAGTCGTAGAATCGGAGTTAAGATAATCAGATATTCATTCAATCAGTCAATCAATCACCATCAATCAAAGCCTATGGTAGTCTTTTATCAGTACTTTACTCCATGTCAATCAGTCATACTTTCAATCAATCTTATGCCTATTTATTCAATCTGTCAATCAAACAAAAAAGCTATATAGCTGCATATTTAATTAACCAATCAACCATTCAATCTTCATTTTCTTCTATCAGAAATTTATTCATATATGCCATTAATCAATCAGTCAGCAATAATCAAAGTTAGCTACATTATTGTTCAATCAATATCAATCATACAGTTGAACTCTCTCAGTCAGTCAAACAATCGTGAATATATAGAATCATAACTGATCAATCACTCACATCTGACCATCAACCATCATCAATCAAGGCTTGTGTTAACCTCAACACATTTACTAGTTAGTCAATCATTCAGTCTATATATCAATCACTCAGTCATCATCTAACTTATCTTTACCTTACTAAAATCATTCAGTCTACCTCTAAGATCTTCAAAGATCTCTAGCAAATCCATTACTAACCTAAACTATTCGAAAGAATCTCATTTCTACTATCCATATGCAATTTCCAATCTCATTTTAGGATTTTTTTCAGCTCTGGAACCTTCTGATCTATGCTACATATGAGAGTAGATCAAATGAGATTCAAGTATACAGTTCTGTAAATAAAATCTGCCCCTCTTGCAGCATCCCTCAACATTCCTGTTGCTGTTGGCTGATCCGTGTGGCGTGCGTGTGAATCTATTTAGAAGGCAGCCGCCCTCGATCGATGCATGGATCGAACCTCTAAAACGAAATTCAATTAAGCAAATCGAACACATCCGAATCGATTTGTTTTTGTTGTTGCTATTTTGTTTTTCTGATGCTGATGCGTTTCTACGAAAAACGTTCGGCTGCGACTTAACGAGGCTGAGCCTAGTCCGTATGCGAGGCACCTGTGCGGCATCCACTATCGATCGGGTGTGAAAAATGGAAGCGAAGCGCAAAAAACGATTCCATGTGAAAGAGCGGGAAGTGGCTAAAGGGCTGCCACTGCGTGTCTCGATTGTTATGCTGATGAGTGGAAGAGGTTTTATAGCGAGGCGAGGGCGTTCAAATCAATTTCCAGTCACTCAGTCAGTCAGTCAGTCAGTCAGTCAATCAGAGAGCGGCAAGAAGGGTAAGCGGAAGCCGCATCGATATGAGAATCTGTTGATTTTATTGATTTTGAATTTGATGTGGGTTGTCGTTGGTTTGCCTTTTAGTTGGCCTTTTTATCGGCTCAGGCCGCAAATGTGTCGTGCGGTACTTTGCGTGTTTGTTTAGCTGTTTTACAGCTAAAAACGGGATTTTTCATGTGTGGGAAAATCTAGGCATTCTAGCGTTTTCCGGTTTCCGTTGCGTTCCGTTCCGTTCGCCGTTTTTTGCCGCATGCAAATATTTGGCCAGCATTTCGCTACGGCCTGTACGCACATCCTGGCCAAGGATGGAAAGCAATTGCCCAAACGATTAATGGACATTTGATCGGAGCGTGAAGACAGCCGGCAAGAGAGTGTGTGAGAGCGTGAGAAGTTGTGGATGCTGCGCAATCATTAGTAGAAAGTGGGGCGTGCTGTGTTGCAATACAAAAGAATCGTAACGCATCGCATCGAATCGAATCGAATTGAGTTTCTTTTATTTCAATTCACTTGATCTAATAATAAGGCGGCTGATCAAAGGGCCATGCCGCGTGCACCTGATCGACACACTGAAAGGTGCTAAATGGGGCGTACTAATGAGATCAGTGCACACAGGACAAAGCCAGGATGCAGCGATTAGAAAGCGATTTATGACAATTCACCACATACCACCACTAGCTGAACAATCGCCTACAAATTTCCAATTGTCTAACAAGGATCTCCTTTATCAAAGGACTCGCGCTGCAACTATCACGTTTTATTAGCCACGAACAATGCCGGCAACAATACAATTGTACATCTTGAATAATGACTTTTATTAAAGCTGACTTACTTTCCAATGGAAAGTCAAGGTGAAATGATCTATGATGTAAATTTAGATAGAGTCATAGCCGAAGACTGTGCCATGGCATTGCCTTGGCATGGGAGTACAGGGATATACTCTAGCACGTAGAAGGCGATGGGATCGACGCTGATGTTATCGATAAGAGTGATAAGTATAGGAGGATAGGTTAATCCGGGTTCCAATGATAATGATATGATACGATGTCTATATCTAACTATTTCCTCATCATCCCTCGGTTTATCTGTGTTTCTGTCTGTCTGTCTATTTATTTATCCGTCTAAATGTCCGTCTGTTCGTCTATCTATGCTTGCTTGATCGATTCAACAAGTGGAGTCGATCTAGCTCTAACTCCACGTCTATCTGTTGGTACATCTATCCCTCCATCGATCTGGTCGTCTAACATTCCCTTCATATAGAAATTTCGTTCTTATAAGCTAAAGTTTTTAATATATATGTACATGTTTTATAAACAGTAGAGGTTTATCATATATTTTCGCATTTTCTAGTTATCGATTATTATCGATTTCTTTAGCCTAACCATAACATAAATAAAGCACAACAAAACAAATACATCAAAATTAAGCTGAACGCTCTACTAACATCATACATATCAGAAGTATGATCGATTACAAATAGTTGTCCCAGAAATCGAAAGAATACAAATATTTCAAATAATGAATTTTCCAAGTACTCTTGGCAAATGGAATGTGAAATATTATAGATTAAATATACAGAAATTCATATATGTAAAATGAAAGTTATTAAATTACTCAGTTCATATAGTGATAGTAAGCTGTATTCCCATTTTAGCCAAGGAATAATTTCAGGCCACAACCATGTACCAGATACTTAGCCTAGTCGTTCACTCCCCACAGGAATACACTCACACAGCTCAACTCTACAGCTGTGGACGCTTCGCCACTTGTCACTTTTGGCCACTCAGCGCGACTCGATGCGATGCTGTCAGTAATCGGATCTGTTCAGGATTAGTGTCGCTCACTTCTCAACGTTGTAAGCCGCACGCATTTTGGAGCCAGCCGATACACTTTGGCTGCGCTGAGCATGGCCACCACCCAGGCAGGCAGTGCAATAAACTGCGAATGCCATGCAAATGTCTGCTAAAATAATTTAAATACTAAATTCTGACAAAGGCGCACCGATACCCACATGCAAAAATACACAAACACACACACACACACACACAGGCGCACTGAGTGCATTACAATGTCAATCCCCCAACTTAGGAGTCGAAAGCATATCGACTTTACGCTGCTGTCAACCAACATGTTGGCAACTGCTCAAGCGGGATTAATTGCCATTGTTGTACTTAGATGTGTTTGAGGCAAAGCTTTCATGTGCTGGCAGAGGTTATATCATATACATATATCTTGTAGATATGTCAGTGGATTAGAGACACGATGAAAAGTTCTACTAGAGCTTGGCAATTGTGGATTTTAGAGATAAAACTAAAGTTGATTAAATATCATTTTAAAATATTACTATAAAAATATTTTTAAATAAGTTTGGAAGGTTCTAAAGAAGAAAGATCCATATGTTAATTTTACAGAGCTTAAAACACTCATATCTGAATTTTTCTGACTCTTGCAAAGAGCAGGCTAAGAGTTGGTATTAAGAAAAAAAAGCAGAAGGCATATCATCTATAAAGATTCTTGCTTCATACTCATTCACGTCAATGAAATGAGCATATTGGTTTTGTGCAATGCCCTTGCTCTTGCTGTCCCCCCGTTCATCTATCTATATGAATGTAAAGCGTTTCGTATCTATTGCACATAGAGACTAGAAATTAGGAGTTATATAGCATATAGTCTCTCCCGCTAGGGGGCGTGGCAAATCCGAAAATCATTCTGGATGCGTTTGAGCCTTGAATGAGTATTCTGTTGTTGGTAATACCCGATTGTATTGCTCCTACTTGTTGAAGCCTGAATTTGCTCGCATTTATATATTATTACAACGATATATTATTATATTTATATATCGTTGCTTCATGTAGTATAGTAATCCTATAAGATCTTAACTTACATAGACGTATATAGCTATACGCTCGATTCAATGTGAGCTCTATTCGTATTTTTCAAGTACCTCAAAAGCCAATCAATTGCATAGAGTGAACTTCACTTGGGATCAACTCCTGAGACGACAAACATCAGACAAATTCTTCATATATAGATACTATAGTCCACAGTCAATCGTCTATATCCATTACAAATTGAATGGAAAAAACAGTCCTAGACTCGACTCTCTTTCAGAATTGCTGGCAAAGTCAGGAAGCAGTTGCAGCATCGACCGGAGGCCGGAGTTAGTATTTACAGAGGGCGCGCAAACGTTTGTTGAATTTGAGGTCGAGTTTTGAGACGGCTCTCGAGTATGTTTTACTTTTGCGTCGAGTCATCGATGGAGGTGCTAGAACGTTTAACGCCCAGACGGCTAGAGTTTTGTAGTTGTTAGCTCGACTTCGCGTTAATTGGGCAATGTTTGTGCCCGAGACACGGACGGCTGCAAACGATTCGTTAGCACATTTGCGGTTGCGCTGGCCAGGATAACAAGGATACAAAAACAACAGTGCAAGAGGAAGACAAACTAAAACTCGCGACTGGCCAGTGGCGACGCCACAACTCCTACTACTCCTACTCCTGCACTCCAATTTGTAGTCCTGCTGCTGTCCAGCCACGTACTGTCGGCACGCTACAAAGACGCATTTCGGCGATCTCTCGGAATTTGAACATTTTTGGAAAAAAAATGCAATATAATTGCGCTGATTATGAGATGCCGCCACAGCAACAAGGCCTTCCAGGAAAACCGCAGAGAAAACCCTTTCGAAAGTCTACAACTAGAGATCGACTAGAGATCGTGATCACAGCGTGTGCTGTGACTTGTTTAATACATGTTTACCAAATGTTTTCTTTTGTTTCTCTTTACTCTTATCACACACAGACACACAGATCATCTCTATATAGGTTTGGTGGGCGTGTGACTATTTTTATTGTGATTTGATTGGATCGAAACACTTTCACCCAAATAGAGCAATAAATTCTGTTTGCCGCAACGCCCCCTCGACACAATTTATGATTTAATTATTGTCTTTGTGACTGTGTCGTGCTGTGCGCTAATCGTTGGCCTAATGCATTGCGACATTTATCAGTCTTTGATCGCGGTTTGACAAAAACCCTAAATAGAGCCGCTCAGCTTGCCGATGCCTAGCCAAAGTCAGGCGGCCAGGCGGCCAGGCGGATGCATAAATCGATATGAAAATCACCAATTATCTTATGCAATGCAACAGATCAGACACAGGCCAGAGTGACAGAGACAGAGTGAGAGAGATGGAGAGAGACAGGACGGAAGAGACACGCACACAACTCATAAGCATTGGCAACTTGTTAAGCGCCCCGCAAAACCAGGCCGCAGCACCGGCTCAAATATGAGGGGAACGTCTTGGCAACGTCTGCAGCATGATGATATACAATAATCGAGCAGAGCTCGCGATCAGAACATTGCCACAAACGAACCAGGCGACCACTAGAGTACAACTACAAATGGTCGAACTACAAATGCGCTTTAAGATATATAAGAGATACGTAAACTGCTCTTAGACTTAGTTAAATAGAAGAAATAGATTATGCAAACAGCATAGGTATACCAAAAGCCTGAGCTCTTCTTGAAATTGGGTAAACTTAACATACAACAATTTATATTTATTATAAAGGAGAGTGTTTTAGCTAAAGTGAATTTCATTTCCTTAAGGTTTTATATATTTGAAAAGTTGAAGTTTTTTCAGTTGTAATTCGTGTACAAATCTCAGAAAAATCTTAGACCTATGCATATCCAGCTAGACCTTTAAAAGTTAATGAAGAGAACTAGTTTTCGGATATCTATTTGTATAGGAAGTTTTTCTGTACTTAAAACTTAATATAATATAGGATTTTTATATGATAAACAAAGAGTGAACTGCTTTGCCTGTTCTAAGATCCTAATTTATGTGCTTATATATTTATATAAAGAAAAACTTAAGATTGTTAGACTTAAGTAGTAAAAGTTTATTAGAGCAATAGAAAACCTGTAGTGGTTCCTCTTTTGCTCCCATTTTAGACTTATATCTATTTAATATACATAATTCATTTTCAAAATCTAAAGCAGCTTAGACTTATTTTTAGCATAGTCCTCGTGACTTTACATACAAATTAATTTTCATATTTTTTAATATTTATTTTTGAGAAAGATTTGAGAAAGATTTGAGAAAGATCGAAGATTTGGACTTGGATTTTTATTCGATTTTAAATGAAAATCCAATCGAATTAAAAGTGAAAGCTTTTTACTCATTTACTCTTCTTGGTATATAGCTTATAGAATAAGTCTACCTTTATCATATGATCTCTAATCTAACAGTAAACAAACTGTATGCATTTTTCTATGGACTCTCTTAGTTCATTCAGTTGATTTGAGCTCAGCTCTGGCAATGATGCAAATGCTGCCAAGCTCAAGTCCAAGTCCAAGTCAAAGATGATGACCGACGCTAACGACGACTCCTACAAGAGCTTGTTAGTATGTGTGTGTGTGTGTGTGTGCTGGAGCTGTGGCTCTGTTTGGATGCTGGTTCAGCGCCCTTTGTGTCGGTCAGCGAAGGCAGCAACAAATGCGTTCATTTCCCTCTCAAGTCAAATATACAATGATATAATAAATTGAATGACATTCATAAATAAACAATATATAAGAGCAACAGCAGCAGCAGCAGCAACAACAACAACAACATGGATGATGATGACAACGTTGGCCCAGGCGTAGGCTGAGGGTCTTCAATGCAACTGCTGTTGCTGCTGCTGCTGCTGCTGCTGTTGCTGTTGTTGTCGAGTCTTTGGGGAAGCAGCGTAATGAAGACATTAAACGACTTGCAAAAGTCTGCAAAATGAACCGCTTTCTCACAGCACAGCACAGCACGACAACGACAACGTGAGAGGGAGAGTGGGAGCGGAGGTGTTACATGCAACAACAACCAATACAACAACATCATTATTAACAATAACAACAACATATCGAATGGCAAGTGCATGGCGATCAGCTAAAAAGAAAGAAAAAAAAAACCGCTAACCGGTAGCTGATCTCTGTTAGCTGGAAGATTCAATGCCAAAGCCAGGGCCAACGCCAAATGAACACATATATATATATATGCAAAGATCTCGTCATCAATGTTGATGTCTCATTTAACTAAGCAGCGGGGCAGCAGACGTCACAGCATCCAGAACGAGCATTTGCCCAAAATGCAATCATAATAAATGCGCTGCTTGGGTGGTTAAAGTGGACGATCCCAACGATCGCTGCACGGCTCATCGTCATCATCAGCATCATCAGCATCATGATGATGTTCATCAGCATAGAGGCGAAGCAATGCTACAGTTGCAGCATCTCCATTTGATTACTCGGGCGGCCACACACATTAACATACATACATAACACACAAAGGCGTGCGGCCAGGGGGAGGTTGCCTTTTGATGAACCTAATTGACAACTTTTTGTCAGCACTGTGTGGGTATTATGATTGCTTTTATGTTAAACTTGCGAATCGAACAGACGAGCTCCCCCTTAAATAAAGTTTCTGCTCGATATGAAATGGTCCCCTCTCATCGACTGCTGCTGCTGCTGCTGCTTTGTTAGTTAAATATTTTAATGCCGTTTCGGGTGCATTCGTTATATGTCGTTGATCTGTCCATCAAAGCGCATCACTTTGATTGATTTGATGTAGAGCAAGTCGCATCGCAGAGGGCGGGACACAGACAAACAGGACGGTGCTGAATGCAAAATTAAGGCAATGTCTGCGAGCAGAAAGCCAAATGACTGAGGCAACAAACTGGATTGTGCAAACAAATGACTTAGGCAACGAACTTGATTGTTGAAACAAATGACTTAGGCAACGAACTTGATTGCTATAAGCATAGCTTTCAGGCAGCCAACTTCATCTAGAGCTGGTGCAACGCAACCTTTTGAATCACGAAAATGACTTAGACAACGAACTTGATTGCTTCAAGCAAAGGACTTAGGCAACGAACTGGGGAAGAAGATTTGCGAATAATTTTGGTCAGATTTTGACAAAATGAAACTGGATTGGAAAAGCTAAGGAAAGGAAAGAAGATTAGGCAAGAGAAACTAACTTGCATATTTGGCAAAAAAGACTTAAGCGACAAACTTGATTACGCAAGAAAATATATGTAAATACAAAAGACTTAAGCAGCAAACTTGGCCAGCTTAACAAATGACTTCGACAACAAACTTGCTCGCTCAACAAAATGACTTGGGCAAAAAACTCTAGCAAATCCTACATTGTTCGTATAGCTGCTGCTGATTAACTTTGACCCTTCGAACACCCGAGAAACTAAACCGATTTCAACAAGCATCAAGCAGACCAAGCGGCTTGCGATTCACACATGCCATGGTGACAAAGTCAAGCAAAGATCTGGATCTAGATCAGTAGATTGTGAAGATTGTGAAGATTTCGTAGATGCTGACAAAGATGATGTTGACAAACCACGCCGAAGGCTGACAATGAGTGACAATTCGGTCCATAAATTGGCTCAATTTCTCTGCTGCTAACTAGAGCGATGCAGTGGTGCGACGCAGATTAAAAAAGATAACCACAACCACAATGACAGCGACAGCCACACACTCACACTCACACTCACATACGCAGCATTCGCAGCGTGTGCCGCCGACACAAAGCGTTTTGCACGCCTCCAACACACACAATGGTCATCTTAATTGCCTTTGACAAACTAGAAGAGAGTTAAGACGATTTGCTCGGTGTCCGCCCCTCGAGCAACGCCCACAGAAACGCACGCGAGCCTCGAGACTCGAGTCTGGGCTGCCTGCTTGCCGGCTGCCTCTCAAGTGTCGCCTGGACAATGGTCGCCCAAGGCAAACAAAGGACAATGCAACAGCAAACACACATGCGACAATTTCTACCTAATGCACAATTGAAACGACTCTCCTCTTGTTTTTAGTGCGAAATATAAAAGTAATCGAAGGCGTGCGAATCGATTAGAAGAACAATTCAGAGTAGAAATATTCCGAAAAAAATTTGTTGTAAAATCTATATAAAATTATGATACAGAAATGAAAGCACTTAGAGTTTAATATGGAGCTCCTATGTGCGCATAATCCAAGTAAATATATATAAATATAATTCGTATATGGTCAGATCGGCAGCAGAGTTGCACATGCACCGCTGTCTCCACTCAGTTGCCCGAGGCAGTTGGGGCTCTCAGCTGTGCGACAGCTCCTGGAATTCGCATGCGCACAAATTCAGCGGCAAAAAAACTCAAATGAAATGCAATAAAAAGAATTTAAAAAATAAAATAAAATAAAATAAAAATAAAATACAATTGTAATTATGTGCGCGCCCCAAAAAGTGGGCGTTGCACAGTAGTCCCCGGCTGCCAACGCCGTCAAGCCGCAGCGACAGACGCAGACGGACAACAGTGAAAGCCACATGCCAAGTGCAGCGCCTGCCGCCAGGACAGTGGGACAAAAGTTGATCGAAAAGTTTAAATTCTTCCTTTCTTTCTCTCGTTTCCTGTCTCTAACATTCTATAGCAATTTATCGCTTACTCTAGCACTCTGTCTCTCTCACTCAATTAGATTCTCTTGCATTTGTTCTCTCTCACTCTCTCTCTGTATCTCTGCATTGATCTCTCTAGTATTCTCTCCGTCACTCCCTCTCTCTCTCTCTTTTACTCAATTTGATTCTCTTGCATTCTCTCTCTCACTCCTTCTCTCTCTCTCTCACTCAATTAGATTATCTTGCATTCTATCTCTCACTCCCTTTCTCTCTCTCTCACTTAATTAGATTCTCTTGTATTCTCTCTTTCACATCTCTCTCTCTCTCTCTCTTTCAATTGATCTCTCCTGCATTCTCTACCTCGCTCTTTCTCCCTCCTTATTGCTCTCTCTCTCTCATTATACCTCTTTATCTGTTCTTATCTCTCTCCCACTCTCTGGAATTCGCTCATTCACTCTGTTTTTTCTTATTCTGTAACTTACTCTCTCTATAATTCTCGCTCGCCTTCATTTTGGTTTTCCTCTCTCTCTCTCTCTCTCGCTCTCTCTCTCTCTCCCTCTCTCTCTCTCCCTCT